>JASFXZ010000189.1:0-53791 GCA_032209605.1 Mactromeris polynyma | reverse complement strand
TAACTATTTACCCTCTCTGTAGCAACAACTTCTCAACAACAGCCGAAATGTACATCTCCCAAAGGGTGTTGCTCTGAAGAAGTTGATGGTACTGGGTTTATTGTACATCCCAGCTGACAACCTAGAGCTCTGACCACGGAGCTAAATGGTTTGGCTAGTTCTTGATTCAGATGTTCTGTATGAAACATGAATCTGTTCATTATGCTTTCCTGATCAAAATTGCTATTTATTAGTGAAAACCTTTCTAATATTATGTTTCTTAATGTTTTAAGTCTCAGTGATGTTTTATATATAAGCGATAGAATTCATGTATAGATATATTCTATTTCTTGATTTCCAGGTGCATTTAAATGGATTGATAAAGAATTAAAGAAGTTGCCAAAAGTATCAGGAAATCTGTCCAAGGTATGTTTGAATTTTTGTTGCAATTATTATTTCGTTACAAAAGAAATCTTTTTGTTATATATAACATATTTAAAACAGAAGTGAAAGTCTTACCCTTTTCTCCACCAAATGTGTGGATTACAGTTTTAATGATTTGATAATTTTAAATGTAATCTTTATATGCAAATCGACTGATGATCTATCAATCTAAGCATTAAATGGTCTCCTTGGTAGGTTAGCAGTCTTCCTGTGTAGGATTGTTTTTATCATTTCATACAAAATATTCAAATTCTATTTTCAGATTCAAAATCGAGCGAAATGTGTGTCTTCATGTAAGTTCTAAGTATCTATCACTTAACAACATAAACCATGGCTTGATATAATAAGATATTGTTTGTTGGTAAATGATAATGATTAGTATTGCTTGAATTAAGTTTAGATTTTATTATTATTGTTTTTTTTTGTTAAGACATGTTGGTTAAATGTTTTGATAGTTAATCGACTGGGTCAGCAGTCGATAGAGTTCTTCACTACAAAACAGCAAATGTTATTACAAATTGGGTATTTTGAGGCAATTTTGAAATATGCTCTATTTGAGAGTTAAATATGTAGATAAATCGATGTTTGAAGCTTGTGACCTCACTGTCAAGCAGTGTTATATTTTTCCCTACAGACAAAACATTGAAGTCTCCTTTTGTGAAGTTTGAAGCAGAAAGTTATTGTTACCGGCCATTTCATATAGAACTAGATGTCTGGCCTAGATTGAACGTTGATACTCCACGAGGATCGTGTCCATTTGATGGAACAATTATCAAAGGGTAAATTTGTTTTCTTAGCCGAATTTTATCAGATTTTATTCAGAGATGTTGGAGAAATTTTTCATTCGGTTACTTGTCATAGGGTTACATTGGTTTTCAAATCTGGCTGATGACGATAGCTTACATACAAAAATATACATGAAGAAAATCATGACATAAGTTGACTGAATATTTTTTTTAACTGCTATAAATACTAAATACATTTAGGGCCGTATATGAAATCCTCACACACTTGTGTACTATGTTACTTTACAGAGGAGAAGAATCTAGAGAAGAGCGTGGGGACTTAGCTGCCCAGGTAGACATTCCTAGTGAAGAATTACAGAACAACCAGGAAGAGACAGTTGATAGTGGAAAACCTCCCACAGAGTAAATATATCTTAATCTTCTACATGGATAAGGCCAAATCGATAATATATGTGGTTCAGGTATTCCTCCCTATCAGCCCTAGATTTTCTATGCTGTCTCTTTATTTTCTGTGAATTCTGAAGAACAATATTCTATACTGCAGCTGATAGTTTCTGAGGTGATTTTAAATCACTAGAAGGAAGGAAAGAAATTGTTGTTAATTTAGACCCTAAAACAAATGTCTAACTATCAAAATTAATCTGATTAAACCTTCACAATTTTTATCACCAACAATTTCAAGCAAAAATTGAAAGTAAAAAAATCCTACCCCTTATAGAAATAGTTTCGGCCTTGATAACTAAGTCACTCATATTGTTACTTGGCCTAAATGCTTGACTTTGGCAGATCTTCTTATTTGTGATGTATTACAGTTGGGCCTCGTTCATTTGAATTCAGAATTTTTGTTTCGTAAAATGCATGGTTTTGAATAGCCCATTTCAATTTGACGAGCCTAAGACGATACATCCTGACCTGATATTTATTTCGGATTATACCAAGTACTTGGATAGAAGTTTGTCGATTTAATGAGGTCCATCTGTATCTTGGTATACAGTATGAGTGAATAATTTAAATAATTGTGTTAGGTATGTTAGAATTAAGAGTTCAATTAAATTTTGTGTCTTTATACTATATGATGAAACCTCAATAATGAGACCACCTTTTTTGCTGAAGAAGTTGGGTCTTAGTTGGTAGATAGTGTGGTTATCAAGTTAAATTACTAGTATGAAAGAACAATTGATAACTGGTTCATGAAAATATAGTCTTACTAATGAGATGGTTTAACTTAGAGGTGGTCTTCAACTAAACCATGATATGACTTTAAAATGTTCTTCATTCTTTCATACAGTAAAAGCTGTAAGAAGTCAGATTCAGACGTAACTGCTGGAAGTCGTGTATTGACTGCTGGAGAACTGAAGAGAAGAAAGGAATTGAAACGCAAACAGGATAGGAAACGTGGATATTGTGAATGTTGTCATGTTAAATACGAGGATTTAGATAAGGTTAGATCACATAATACACAATCCTCGTTTGCTCTCTCCTGATAACATTGTTAAAGTGCAGTGGTAGGTTGGCTAAAAAGACTTGAAGTGGAACATTTTTTTGGTTGGTCCGGAGACAGCAAATAAAATTGACGTATTTTTAAATTTGACGTTAGGACATTGAATTTTTAAAGAAGGTCGAATTGCAGCCATCTTGGATTTTGTGAAAGACGTGTTGAGTGACCTACTTCTACAGTTTTTGTAGGTTTTCATGACACTACACACAAATTATCTACAAAATGAGTTTAAGTGTGCAACATAATTTTTTATTGAATCATAATTAAGATCGTCAACTGGCAGCCATCATGGATTTTCTGAAAAACTTGTTGAGCAATCTCTTAAAGTTTCAGAGCATTTTCATGAAACTTTACACATATTATCTACATGATTAGCAGTAGTGTGTGGCATAATCCGTTTTCAATCAGATTCAAGATGGCCGACTGGCGGCCATATTAGATGTGTCAATATTTTGTGGCACAAAGAACTTGTACTGGTTTCATCAGAATTTCAGAAAAATTAAAATAAAATAATCCACATAATTTGTAGTGCAGTGTTTAATGTATTATTATTTTTTGGGTTCAAGATTGCCGATTTGCTTCTGTATTGGATTTATATTGCGAGGGTATTAATCACCTTGTCATATTGTATATTTTTAGCATGTAAAAGAAGAACAGCACATGGTTTATGTGAAGAACAAAGCAAATTATGAGAAACTTGACACACTGATATGTACTGGTCCAAACAGTCAACATTTCCTAGCAGAATACATGAAGAAATCTGCTTTGCTATCTGTGAAAAGAGAAAACAAGAGGTAAAGCATCTTTTACATTTCAATATCATTACACTCAATATGTTATCATCCAGTGTTCAAAGAAAGTGTATTGTTGGAAGGTTCTTTTACATTCTTATAAAACATTTCACCTGAATGTGCATATTAGCATTTCAACAACTTCAGTTGTGACCATAAATGGTGTTATTGTTTATTGTTTATCTTTGGTTGAAATATTTGAATTTGGTTCAAACTTCAAATATCTGCTTAGAGCTATTCAAGGAAATGACAACCAATTAAAATCAATTAAAATTACCTTACTGGTGGGTCAAAGCCTGTTGGGGTGGGGGGGGGGGTGTTAAAAAAACAATTAAATTCTCTGGGTCAATGAAGATACCTTACTTGATCACTACTTCGATTTATTTTCAGTGGTGTTTCCAAATCATCTGGACAAAATGTTTCCCCCAGAAAATCTCCAAGAAAATCGGCAACACAGCACGTAGCTCAGCCATACTGCAAATCTCCCAGAAAGAATCATCCTAAGGATACCAGAATAAGTTTGTCAAAACAATCAGAAAGTGGTGCTCAGACTCAGAAAAAAGTATTTAAAAGTCCAAGAAAAGAAAGGGAAATTGTTAGTAAAGTTCAGGAAAATATTCCACCAAAAACCGGTAATGGAGGCAATGAAAATACACCTAAAAATATATCCAAGGCAGGAATTCTAGAGAAGTTGGATAAAAATACGACTATAACTATAGCAAATGTTGTTGTAGAGGGTAGTGGAATAGCTAATGATGATTTTTTATCTTCACCAAGAAAGATGAGGGATAGAAAAAGTTTAACCAAGTCGGCTGAATCTCTGTGTAAAGGTGAAGATTTATTAAAAAATACACTTCGATCACCTGTCAAACCATCGCCTGTTATCGACAAGATAAGATTAAGTAAAGATAAACAATTTGATATGAATGTTAAATCAACCCAAGATGAAAGCAACAAAGAAAATATTAAACCTGGAAAAATTCATGTAGAGAATGACGTAGACACTAGTAAACCAAGCAGGAAGCAGCAGAATAAGTCAAATGAAATTTCTGAATCTGAAAAAATACCGAATGAAAGTAAACATGACGTAGACACTAGCAAACCAAGCAGGAAGCAGCGAAATAAGTTGAATGAAATTTCTGAATCTGAAAAAATACCGAATGAAAGTAAACATGACGTAGACACTAGCAAACCAAGCAGGAAGCAGCGAAATAAGTTGAATGAAATTTCTGAATCTGAAAAAATACCGAATGAAAGTAAACATGACGTAGACACTAGCAAACCAAGCAGGAAGCAGCGAAATAAGTCAAATGAAATTTCTGAATCTGAAAAAATACCGAATGAAGGTAAACAAAGTGATAAGAATTGTAAAAATATTGATGATGTTTCGACGCCTTATAACTACATGAGTCCTAAGGTCAACGAAGATAGTGGTAGGAATGAGGTTTTTGAGAAATCTGGTGACATTGATGTTAATAAAGATTTGACTGAAAACAAGCTATGTATGAACAACTCAGTCTTAGTAAAAGGTTGTTTAGATGAAATAGTTAAATTAGGACGACAGAGAATATGTAATGAAGCCTCTAGTGATGATTTTGAAGTGTGTTTCGCTAGATTCTCTCAAAATGAAGAGCTGCCAGAAACTCATTTTAAGAACCAACCCAACAAGTCTGATAAGTCGTTCGACAGTATGATTAAAAACTGGGAAAATCATGATATAGACAAATCGCCATGTAAGAAAATTACATGGTCTACCAGAAAAAATAAGCCACTACATTCAGTAATCTCTGATCAAGCTAAAACTGCTACAGAAATGATTGAAAAAGAACAACAGGAATGTGAGATGCCTGATTCGAAAGTTGATAAGAACAGCAGTGAAAATCCTGATGCGAAAGTTGATGTGCATGACACTGACACTGTTACAAGAGATACTAGGAACAGACCTGAGGAAAAAGATGTCAACGAAAAAACGCATCAAGAGCAATCTGGTGTGACTAGCAATCATGAAACTTATTATGAAAAAGTAAACGCTGACGAAAAGAGAAACACACACAGCTCACAGCAGAAAATGTTGCATAGCAGAAATAGTCTGGAACAAAATAAAAAGGAGTCTATGGATTATAAGACAATGGAAAACGGTGATTTTATGTTTGAAGAACTGTCTGATAGTGAAATACAGTTTGTGACATTCACAAAGACATTAGCGGAGAGAATAAAAGAGCGATCAATGGGCAGAAGGTCTTCTGTGAAGAGTTACAATTTAAATGAATTATTTAGTCCCGTTTTAGATCAGCCTAGTCTAGCATCGAAAAATGACCAGTCAGATCAGTTAAACAAGCAGAAATTGGTGTCGGAGAAGAAGTTAGTTAGGAAAAAGAGTGGAAGTTGTATTGCAAGTGCTAAAGTTGTAAATAAGTATCGCAATCATCGTCATGGGAATTCTGTATCTATGGGGGAAAATATTCCAAAAGGATATCAGGGTGATGATGAATATGAAAGAACTCCGGGGACTTACAAATCTAAGATAAGTAGTAAATTAAAGCAGAAAAAGCAAAAAACGAAGTTCTGGCATTATGTGGTGGATAAGCCTAGGGTTGAGAACAAAGAACAGTTGAAAGATTTACCAAAAGAATTGAGATTATTGAAGGATGGTTTAGATATTGATGTATCTGAACTTAATTGTAGGACACGCACACAAAAAAAGCAAGATGAGGATGGAAATTTGTCCAGTGCTTGTGAAGATGTTGTGAAGGCCTCATCGGGTATTAAAAGGAGAGTCAAAACATTTTGCCATTATAAACCTGTTGCAGAAAGTAATGATTCCGATCAACAAGGTAATTTCAAAGATCTTCCGAAGGAGCTCAGACTGTTAAAGAATGGTTTGGACATTGATATATCTGATGTTACTTGTAGTAGGCATGCAAGAAGATCTCAAAATGAAGATGGCAACATTTCCATTGCAAGTGGCAGTGAACAAGTTGTGGAGGGCAACTCAGATATTAAAAAGGGTGGTAAAAAGTTTTGGCATTATGAACCTGTTGCAGAAAGTAATGACTCTGATCAGAAAGATATGTTCAAAGATCTTCCGAAGGAGCTCAGCGTACTGAAGCAGTCTTCACTTGGATTTCAAAGTGACCCTGATAATGGAAAAAGGAGATCTAGATCTTTTGCTATTAAGTCTGGTATGGCTGACTCCAATAGTGAATATGACACTAAGACTGTCAGAAATAAAAGGGCTGGTAGCAATGAAACAAACAAATCTAGAATGGAGCAAGAAGAAACTAGAACTAATTCTGATGATAGTATTAATGCACTAAATAAAAAGAATACCTCACACAAAAAGAAGAGTTTCTGGCATTATGTAGCTGTTTCTTCAGAATCTGACACTGATAAAGATAATGAAAGTGACAAGAATCTTCCAAAAGAGTTAAGAGAACTTAAGGGGCCATTAGGTTGGGTCAATACTGAAGTTAAATCAAGGCGACATTCTAGGACCCCTGTTAGAGCCAATGAAGGCCAGAATTCTCATACTGATTGTGAAAAAGATGTTGCTCATAATGAAACTAAAAGAACTAATAAAAAAAGTAAAAATTTTAAACAAGCAAATCATGTTAATAAATCTGATGTGTCTGTAAATCATAAGGTAGCTGCTATGAAGACTGTCAAAAGTGTGAGGGAGATTGATCACCGTGTCGAAGAGGTTCACACTGACACTGATGAGATTAAAGACAAGCAGAAGACATCAAAACCAGTGAGATCAATTCAAGAAAGATTGCTTCCAACTGAATGCCTTGAAACAAGCAGAAGAAAGCCTAGCACAAACAAATGTTTTGAACAGCATCAAACATTCGTTTACAAAATTCGTAAGAAAGACACTAATATCAGTTATGCAGAGAGTGATGTTGATAATTCTGATGACTTTATAGATGAAGCGGATGCTTATGACACGAATGGTAAAAAAGTCATTGGTAGTGGTAATGAAACAAACAATGGTAAACTTTTGCAAAAAGAAACTGTAATTAATTCTGATGACTGTACTAACACAATAAATAAAAAGAATACCTCAAAGAAAAAGAGGAGTTTCTGGCATTACGTAACGGTTCCTTTAGAATCTGACACTGATAAAGATAATGAAAGTGACAAAAATCTTCCTAAAGAGTTAAGAGAACTGAAGGGGCCATTAGGTTTGTTCAATACTGAAGTTAAATCAAGGCGACATTCTAGGACCCCTGTTAGGGCCAATGAAAGCCAGGATTCTCATACTGATTGTGAAAAAGATGTTGCTCATAATGGGACTAAAAGAACTGATAAAAAAAGTAAAAATTTCAAACAAGCAAATCATGTTAATAAATCTGATGTGGCTGTAAATCATAAGGTAGCTGCTATGAAGACTGTCAAAAGTGTGAGGGAGATTGATCACTGTGTCGAAGAGGTTCACACTGACACTGATGAGGATAAAGACAAGCAGAAGACATCAAAACCAGTGAGATCAATTCAAGAAAGATTGCTTCCAACTGAATGCCTTGAAACAAGCAGAAGAAAGCCTAGCACAAAAAAATGTTCAGAACAGCATCAAACAGTAGTTTACAAAATTCGTGAAAGAGGCACTAATATCAGTTATGCAGAGAGTGATGTTGATAATTCTGATGACTTTATAGATGAAGCAGATGCTTATGACACTAATGGTAAAAATGTCAGTGGTAGTGGTAATGAAACAAACAATCGTGGACTTTTGCAAAAAGAAACTGTAATTAATTCTGATGACTGTACTAACACAATAAATAAAAAGAATAGATCACAGAAAAAGAAGAGTTTCTGGCATTACGTAACAGTTCCTTTAGAATCTGACACTGATAAAGATAATGAAAGTGACAAGAATCTTCCAAAAGAGTTAAGAGAACTGAAGGGGCCATTAGGTTGGTTCAATACTGAAGTTAAATCGAGGCGACATTCTAGGACCCCTGTTAGGGCCAATGAAATCGAGGATTCTCATACTGATTGTGAAAAAGATGTTGCTCATAAAGAGTACAACAGATCTAATGAAAATGATGAGGGCCCAAATTCCGAACTAAAAAAGAATATATATGGTTCTGATGAATCTGATACAGATGAGGAGAAAGAAATGCAGCAGGTGCCAAAATGGGTCAGAAAACTTCAGGAAGAATGTAATTTGTCTGAAGCCCTTGGAAGAAGCAGAAGAAAGTCTAACAAGGGCCGATATTCTGAACAGTATCAAACATGTGCTTATGAAATTCGTAAAAAAGAAACTAATATTAGTTATGCAGAAATAGATACTGATAATTCTGATGACTTTATTGATGAAACAAATACTTATGACTATAATGATAAAAAATTAAAACCAAAAGTTCATGAGGTTGCCAGTAGTTATAACGTTGCTCAAGAACAAATGTTGGGAAACAGAAAATATGAATTGCATGAAAAAAATGAGAGCAATAGGAATGCTCCCAAAAAGGACTCGCTGGATGATGCAACAGGAACAAATAAGAGGAAAAAATTCTGGGTGTATGTTGCAGAACCTGATGGAGAATCAGATGAGGATTCTGCTTTAGACAATATGCCAAAAGAGTTAAGACAGTTGAAATTATGGAAAATGAAGTCTGATATTGTCCATGGATCCCGAAGTGAAAGACAGGAAAAAAATAAAGTTTTAAATGAAAGAGAAATAAGTAAAATTGTAAATCAAAATGGTGGTAGTGAGCAATGTCGCTTACCGCTTTCTAAGGAACTTCCAGTGACTGATTCCGAAATTGTCATGGACAAGACGGCTTGTGGATTCAAAGAAGAAAGTGAACATTGTAGACCAAAGGCAAAAAAGAGAAAAGTTTATTGGGAGTATGAAATTCCTAGTGATGGTGAAGATGAAGCACCTAAGACTTTAGATAAATCCTTACCAAAAGCACTTAGAAATCTTAAGGATTCTTGGAATGATGTCAGTGGTGAAAAGACTCGTCATACACGGCGCGTCAGTTCTTGCATCAGGGTGAGTGATTCTGGCAAGGCATTGAGGAACAGGAATGAGACAGTTGAACAAACTGGTTCAAATTTTGATGAAGAAGATACAAATAATGCACATTTAGTGAATGAGAATAACTCTGTTGAAGAAGATAAGCTTAGATATGATGAAAGGAGTAAATCTCCAGTTTTTAACAGGCACCAGAGTAACAAAAGTGATGTTCGTAAGAGGAGAGGGTCTCCAGTGTTTAAAAAGTCTCCAAAATCTCATTTATATAATGCGAAGTTGGCAAATAAAGTAAAATGTGATCAAAATTGTCAAAACGATTCTGATGTTGTGAATGAGCTATGTCCAGATTCTGATGATGAAGTTAGTGACATTATTGATGAAATACAAGATTCAGTGAAATTACAAGGGAGTCTCAGAGAAATTGAACAAGCTGGTAGTGGGTACAGTCGTACTTCAAGACAAAGTAGAAGAAAAGAGTGGAAAAGAAAAATCAAGGAATTGGGTTGTAAAGCATCGGATGATCTGCAAGATTATAAAAGGAGAAAACTTGACGGACAATCGGACAATGTTGCTGATTCTAAACTTGAACAAAAGTTCAAATCTCCTCGACGGAGACTATTGACTAATGATGTTTACTATAGTGATAAAGATAATGATGTATTTGAATCATTAGTTGATATTTCTGCAACAAGTCTTGTTGGCTGTCAAGAGGAAAAGGAATATGATTTAACTTGGAAACCCGTTATGATTCAAGATTCTGAACGAGTCCAAAATGAGAGTTGTTCCATGTTAAATAAGTCGTTAAGTAATGAAATGGATATCATTTCCGAATTTGATGTGCAGAATACAAGAAACAGTGCTAGGACATTTAAATCAAACACTGCTAAAGATACTGTAAGTGCAGATTGTAATTCTAAGCAAGAAAAGGTGGTTGAAATCAATGAAAAAGATAGTGGCAAAGCTGAAGAGGATTTAGAGCAATTTGTACCTGCTATCTCATCGCCGGGTGGACATTCAAACTCTTCATGGAATGGAGCTGTGGACGAATATTTAGACAATTCTGTAAAAAATGGACAGGACGTATCTTTTAAAGGATGCAGTTCTTCATTTTATAACAGTTTCCATGGAAGTCCGTATAAAAGTCCTTCTAAATGTGTCAGTTCAAGTCCATTCAAAGCTAGTTTATTGAACAGTGCATCGAAGATGAAATCTCCATCTAAAAACTGCTTACGTACACCTGACAAAACTCACAGTAGTACACCCACATCAAGCCCAATGGTTAGGAAAGTAGATGATGATATAGAGTTTAATTTTGGTAGTCCTCAGAAAGATCGTACCGATTACAGTAATTTAAGATCAGTGAAAGGTGTGGTAAGGGACATGTCTAAACCTGTTGCATTTAACCTGACCTCTACCCCTGAAGACAGAAAATCTAAGAAACATATTTGTAAACAAGATTAGTTTGTGATTTTTGCATAGCACAGTTGGTAGTACATGTACTATCAAGTTATCTCTGATTGACTAAAAATTAAATTTGCCCTGTGTGGGTTGACATCTGTTTTTGCTGATAAAGAAGCAGTGTTTTGTTCTTATCCAAAGGTAGTGTTTTCATTTTTATACTAAACGTTTTTCATGCAGGCCTGTGACATTATTCATGACTGTATTAAGTACTCAACGTGTATGTATGTTTTTTTTCTGGAAAAAAGTTTTCAGGGGATGGCTGTTATACCTATGTGTACATCATAAGTAATTTCCAATGATCTCAGTTCATTACATTTCATCAGGAAATATTTTCATTTAGCGGGGAATTAATCAACTAGTCGATGAAGTCCGATTTTCTTTATCTCATTAATTGCTGTTGTGCGTATTAACAATTCTCCATTCATTTATGATATCAAATCTCAGGTTGCATACATTTGTTTTTTCACCCTAAGTTTAGTATTTTTATTGCTAGTTTAACAGTTACTAAATAATTAGTTAATTACTAATTGTTGTCTACAAGGTTCAAGGTGCAATGAAGGTTTCCATGCTCAGATTTCATTTTTGTACCATTAAGGATGAAAATGAGATTCAAGCACAGAGACTGTTCTCTACTTCAATAGCCTCAGAGATCGCAATATATTTCAATAAGTTATGTTAGTGATTGACCTGACTGTATTTGAATACATGACTTGCATGTAGTACCTTGAATAGAGTTGCGATTATCATAAAATACTTCTTTAGTGTTTGTATCTTGTATGATATACCGGTAAGCGTATCATGTGTTTTGTAGATGGATCTTCTTTGTATTACGTTTTCACAGCGTATCTTTCCATGTAGTTTGTATGCAAGTTTGTGGTATATTTTGTTAGCATATGTATATGAGAACATTTCTCAGTTTACCATGTGTTGTCTTGTAAATGTGCTTAAAGTAGATTTTTTATTTTATGTGTACATGCATTGGATAAATGTTCGGTTATAATAATTTGTGTGTGAGTACAGATTTATAAAATTAGTAACTTATCTACAAATTTATATTAATTATGTAGCTTATGGGAAAATATTTATTTAGAAGCAGGCATTATTTTGTATGATCAATGTTAAATTTGTCCTTGATGATAACTTTGAGGGGGTTGATAAGTTATTATTGGGAGACATATTGATGTCTGTCTGTCTGTATGTCAAACAATTTGTTGGCACTTGTTCTCCTGTGCTTGGATGTCATAGAAACCTCGCACGAGTTATTGGTACGAAGCCAAATTGGGCATATTATCAGCATTTATTGATCCAGTTATTTTTGGCAGGAGTTATTGCTGCACGTGTAACTCATCATAGACAGGTACAGGTGTGGTTTCCCTCACTCAATGATACACATTACACGGAACAGTTAAAATAATTAATTACTATTTATATAGAGTATTAGGTTAAACATGTTTTACACTATAGTTGGAACTTCAATCAACACATGGAAAGCATTGAAGTACCGTAAAACCTCACTTAAAGACAACCTCCATAATAAGACCACCTCTATAAGAAGACCGGTTTTCAAGGGTCCGAAGGTTAGTCTTATTGAGGTTTTACTGTATATAGGTAAACAAGTGCTTTGTTGTTTTCATGTGTTTATTTGTATGTCTTATAGTATCATGTGTGTTTACAGTCTCTTTATTGTGTAAAACTGCATACATTTTCTGTATCATTGTTTTCTTCACGTATTTATTTTTGTTTTATTTTTTTTGAAAGTTTATTATAATTATCATTACCGGTTTTATATTTCTTGAATGTGTGTATGCTAATCATGTTGTCACTTTTTATACTTTTTCACATTTTTATTTTATAACCTGGAAGTGTTAGTCTCTTCAATTTGTCTGAATGTGAACAGCAGTATATCAGTATACATGAAGATTTGAGCGCTGCTGTGGGATTTCAAACCTCATCTGTAAGTGATGTCAATTCAAGAAAACGCAACATGTGATGTCACGATGTCACTTTGTGCAAGCAGGAGACAATATTTACTCCATATTGTCACTTTGTTTTCATATTGCCATATGCGGCGAATTTTGCTTTTTGTCAGTTCATGGTGACATCACATGTGACGTTTTCTGGAAATGACGTCACTTAATGAAGAGGTTGAAATCGTACAGCGGTGCTCATTTGTTCTTATTGGTAAAATCTGCTGTCATTGTGTTAATCTGTTTCGTTTACTGCACCCTGTTTCATGTCTTAAATCATAATACAATCATAATTATTATAGACGCATAGTTTTGTGTTCAATTTTCATTTAAATTAGTTAACATTGATTACAATATTCTTTAATAAAGTTTGATTCTAAACACAGTTGAAAGTTAAAGTCTACTATACTTATGTGGCATTTAGTCAGAATTTTCTGTTCGTCAACATGAAATCTACATTTTGTCATTTTTTATGTCGTAAATGACTCGACAGTCATGTAATAACTGCCTTGTATTATTTTCAATAATTTTCAAGCGAAATCACAAATGATGTGACATCAATTATCTCAATTGCCTTTTCAGCTATGGTCAATATTAATATAAGTAGATTATAGATTTACATTGTATGATATGTATGGAATATTACATAAATGATTATCAGTTACCAAAATTATCAAATATTCATAAAATTATGAACTTCCACCAAAACCTATTTTTTATCAGAAAATTTGTTCAGTAGATTTATGACTGTCTCATGCAATATCCTCATTGATTGACAATGTCTTTTTGTGTACAGTAATTATCATGATTTACTTTTGTATTCATTATAGATCATTTTGTTATCTTCATTTCATTGCGAGTTTTTTATGATAAAAAGGTAGGAAATATTGCCTAGAAATAAAAAACAAACAGAACAAGATTGTGTTTCTTTTTCTTACTGGTTACACTTTTCTGTAATACATAGCGACCCCAGTTGACCGTATGAGTTTTCCTGGAATGAATTATCAACCAGTACTGACTCCCTTCAGGAACAAATTACCGTAGCCACCAGGGAATTGAACCTGGGTGATAAGCCAAAAAAGGTGTATTGAAATGTTCGTGTTTGTTCGTAAGCTTGACAGAGAAAAAGCCGCGTTTGTGTTTTGATAGAAAGTAAATCAAACAGCTGTTATAGTTTTACGCACGAGAGCATTTCCTTACCTAAATTGACGTGGATCAGTCCGGAAAGTTCATGCACCTGTTCACGGTCAATCTAACAGTGCTATAACACTGATCTAACGCAATAAACAAAGCCACTCATTTCACAGCAAGAACAACATTTCATGCAAATAGGAAAAAAAGAACTCAACAAATTTCTGTGAACTTCCTCCAGCCATTTTATTATTTGGTTAAACTGTTACAAACAAAAGCTTTAACAACTTTTTTATTTACTCGCACCAGCAAGAATAAATATTCACGAAAAATATATAAACTTATAACATAACATAGAAACATGAAAAACTAAACTGTAAGAATACATTCAATATAATACACAAAACATTTCAATAAAACTACTTCCAACATGAAGTAGAGGAAAATGTATTGGCAATAAATAAAATAGTCATTTTAATGCTTTTTTAATTCACAAGTTTTACGTAAATGGAGAGACCGATGCACTAATATTTCTGACTACTGTAGTTATCATGGAAAGAAATACAGTGTTAACCCCTGTACAGCCATGACCTATTGACCAACAACCCTTTTCCAAAAACAGAAGCAATTTCCAGCCATAAGATTACTATCAATTTCACCCCCCTAGAATAACCTCTAAACAACAGTCAAAATGTGCCTCTCCAACAGGGTGTTGTAGTCTAGAGGCTGCACTGGTGAACTAAACTGACTGTTTTACATATACATCATGACCAGGCGATCTAAAGAGAGTATCGTTGTAACTTGTACTATAACACCTCGTAGATCTGAATAGGGTAAAATAATATAAATTTTCACCGAGTAATAACAGGTACATTCATTGATGTCCAGATTGACCAACAAAGTTCCCACAAATGCTAAATCAGATTTTACTAGCCTACATGGTTCATACAGAACATCCCGAAAAAATTCAAGTACTTTTCAATGAGTTTTTGGCTGTTACAAATTCAAGGAGAAGGCATCCAATTCACGTATTTTTCAAGACCTCTGCGAACCTTGAACTACTATCAGCAGGCATTGTCCATTTCTATTTTTCCTAAATTGTTAATTAAAGGATACAATAGAATATCAATTATCATTTTTAAAATCACCCATCCCGAAATGCAGTTATACTCATATGGAGTATGTTATAGAGTAAGAATATTTACACTACACAGATAAAGTCACAATGCAAGTGTGTAGATTTTTATCATGTAATGGTAAACATGGGTACTGGCAAAATATCGTTGGTAGATTCATTAGGTGAGATAAAACCAAGTTATTCATCTATACATGTTCAGACCAGTGCTTTGGTGATGAAATCCCCCAAGTTTGTTAATAAATAATTATGCAATGTGTAGGTTCGAGTCCCCCTGCATGTTGTCACATGATGCCAGTTTTTTTCTAAGTTTTTTTCTAAGAATCAGTAGTGAGAGTGATTCCAATATGATCGTAGATAACTTGGTGTCTATATATGTACATATAATTACAGTCATAAAATGTTCATTATCATTTCAAATAATTTAATTATGTGATATATTAAACATAAACCATTTTCATTTTCAATAATGCATCATTCTTGGTCAACAGAAAGGTCTTACGAATACAAAGATGAAAATTTCAATCTCAAAGTTTGTCTAACAACAAAATACATATTTCATGTGACAATTCCCCACAATTATACATACATTTCACACAAAACACAGCATTTTATGCACAAATATTCCACCCACAAGATTTACAACAGGTTACATAGATATAAAGTATCACAGAATGTAAAGTATATTTACAAAAGATATATCGAGTGTTTGATGCTAAACTGTTGTTGCAGCTTCATTACTGAAAATGAGTTACAGTAATTTGACACCGAACTCTCGAGAAGCATGAATAATCAATTTGAAATGCTAATATTGAACAGTTATGAACAAAAAGTACTGGCAATTTTAAATACCAATGCTACAATATAGTCAACCACACATGAAACATTTACATACATATTTCTAAATTCTTACATATCAGCTAATCAAAAATATTTTCATGATTTATAGTCATGTTTTATTGCAGATTTGTTTTCATGGTGAGTATATATTAAGTACCTTATACAAAGCATTGAGAATGCTCAATGACAACTAGAGAGATGTCCATAGGACACAGGTGCAGCCACTTTACTCAAATAATAAAAATAACAAGTACAATGTTCATACACAGAACTATATATGTTCATACACATCATTATCATTGCATTTGTTCATACACAGAACTAAATAAGTTCATACACAGAACTATGTATGTTCATACACACCATTATCATTGCTTTTGTTCATACACAGAACTAAATATGTTCATACACAGAACTAAATATGTTCATACACAGAACTAAATATGTTCATACACAGAACTATGTATGTTCATACACATAATTATCATTGCATTTGTTCATACACAGAACTAAATATGTTCATACACAGAACTAAATATGTTCATACACAGAACTATATATGTTCATACACAGAACAATATATGTTCATACACAGAACTATATATGTTCATACACAGAACTATATATGTTCATACACAGAACTATATATGTTCATACACAGAATTATATATGTTCATACACAGAACTATGTGTGTTCATACACAGAACTATATATGAACATACACAGAACTATGTATGTTCATACACAGAACTATATATGTCCATACACAGAACTATATATGTTCATACACAGAACTATATTTGTTCATACACAGAACTATATATGTTCATACACAGAACTATGTATGTTCATACACAGAACTATATATGTTCATACACAGATTTTTACTTACTTGAAGGTATACCATAATAATACTTAAGCAAATTGCACTGTTAACCTGAGTTAACCACAGAAAAATAGAATGTTTTAAGTACTAAAAATGAACACATATTGCATTATCTTGCAATGCCTTTAGTGAATATAGCAATTTATAAGAAGTTTACAGCTAGACTTTTTCGGAGGGCAAGTATGACATATAACATGTTCTACATTTAGAAACAGTAACACATCATTTATGCTTAGAACATTTGAAAACACAGTTTTCGATATTCCACGGACATGCATACATATTCACACAAAAACATCACATGCCATTATTACATTTTTCCACAATATGCATGCCAAATTTCATTACAATCTATAGGATTTTCGTATGAAGGTGAGTTTCAAAATGTTATAAAATGACGATTTTTTTCCAGAAAACCTGCATTGTGCGTTTTTAATGTAATGTGTGGTATACATGCATGTAATATTGGGTGTATAGCAGCTGTAAACATTTAATATTAAATGTGCAAGTCAGTCAACTAGCATTAAGTAGAAAAATAGAGTAGATTTATTTCTGTGTTTCAATAACATTTGTCATATTCTACAAACTTACACAAAAACTGTTTTACTGACACAGAGTACCGCTGAGCCTAGAATATTCATTAATTATGATTAGTAATGGGTTTTATTGATGACTATTCTATAAATGAAAAATAATGTAAATATGAAAAAAGATTTGTCTAAGAAGCTTGAATGTATTGAACCTAATTTAGGTATTTAAATCAATTATGAATTAACATAAATTATGCAGAAAACATTCAATCGATTACCAACTTACATCCAAAGAGAATAAATGTGGCAGTATGCCAAGAAAACAATACTACATATCTATCTAAACATATAACAAGTCATATCCACAGTCAGGAATGCATTCAAATTACATGTATACTATAAACCTATAAAAAACATCTTGTGCCAATTAATTGTTTAGAGCTATTTCAAGAAGATCTAACAGAGGGATAGAAATGATGACCAATTACTCCTAGTCCTACATATTGTAAAACTGACAAAGCAGTACTTCACATGAATCTCTTATGACCAGTAAACATGGTAAGATCGACATCTTAGCTCTACATTGCTATACGCTGACTGGAAAAAACAACAAAAATAAGTGTCTTGTGGTTTATATTAATTCATACTTATTTCTAAGTAGTCTGCCACACCCTACCTATTGTATTGACTTATCAAAAATCTGTCTATAATCATATTTGTATATAAACGCTATCGTTGGGGCACAATATTCGCAAACATTTTTAAGTTTACAGTTACGGATGGCATATACTGAGAACAACAAATACACCAGGTTAGACAACTCTCTAGGAATGAATCACAGTAACACCGAATCATGAGGAACTTCGGAACACTTCTCCCATCTTACATTCAGCTTGACGAGGAATCAACACCAATCAAACTCTCTGTAAGCTCTTTATCCACGTCTCTCATTCTGAAAAATAAATTCATTTCAAATTTTACAAATCAGGGCTCTTAAGGCCTTTGCCTGGTTGCTATACTATGCATTTACCCTCTAATCCTGCAGTACAAACAACAATATAAGGTTAACATCGTGCTCGAATCACAATGAAAAAAAAGACAGATACAAATACTGACCGAACTTCAATGGATCTTGAATGAAACCTTGTTTGTACCCCTAGCAAATACCCGCTGACATAAATTAATATACATTACACACACCAACAAAGTTGAAAATACATGACAGCTGTTACATATTACAGACATATCAAGACAACCTCATTAATAAGACTATGTTCAAGACCAGTTATTTCAATTTGATAACCAGACCACCTCACAACTCAGACTTTCGTCAGGACTAATGGTGGTCTTTTGAATCGAGGTTTCACTGTAAAGTGTATCAAATTGGTATCCAAGGAAACTCAATGAGTAATAAAATACTACAGAAATGAGAACAGTAAATTGTAAGACAGTATGACAAACACAACAACAGAATTTTGCACAACAACCTAAATATGTAATATTTTTACATGCTATACCCGTAACCAGGTGTTTCTATGTTAGAATTATATCAAGCAAATTATGAGCACAGGAGTTTGTGATATTGTTAATAAGTACATCATAGAAAGAACAATCACTCACTTATGAACATTGTTACAATCCCCTGTGGTTATAAGTAAGACTGACAATGTTAATAAACAATATTTAAATATATACAAGATACACAATATTTATTCTGATTTTTTAAAATAGCTAAATCAAGGCTATAAGGCAAGGATTACACATATGAATGTTTGTATGGGTGGAATGGATAAACAGGTTCCCAGTATACAGTAATACTTGAAAAGCAGTAAATGCTTACAGCAAAAAACTAGATTTTTTCACTGCCAACACTGCCAAAACAATCTCACCCTACTGCCAATTGACCTTGACCTTATTGTTATGACTCTGACCTTGAACTCACAAGGCTGACAGTTAGTTGACATCTATGCCATTTAAAAAAACATCTTCAAAGGGGCCAAAAGTTTTGGGACAGATTTTGCAGAATGTCACATGACAAAATCTATAAGTTACCCAATAGTTTTGGAGAGACTTAAGTACAGAGACCATGACAATTTATAAATATACAATCACTTTCGTTAGGTCTTTAAGTTTGGACAACAAAATATGTCTAAACAAATAAATATAATTATATACTGGTAATACATATTTTAATTTTAAATGCAGAATGATATATAGTGCAGCCTCTCTAGAGAAGGGCTCTTTTGAGAGACAACCTCTCTTCCACAAGATTATTTTCCTGTTGTAAAGCTTTACTAACAAATTAAGCTCTCTAAGGCAACAACCTCTCAACAACAGGTGTTGCTTTGGAGATGTTGTGCTGTTCTAACATTCTAGACATTAGAAATTATTACTTGCAGAAGTGTAGTGATAACTGTAAATACTATAACCTGTAGTGTCAGTTGACATGCAATGATAAGTAATTGACTGCTGTAACCTGTAGTGTCAGTTGACATGCAATGATAAGTAATTGACTGCTGTAACCTGTAGTGTCAGTTGACATGCAAGATAAGTAATTGACTGCTGTAACCTGTAGTGTCAGTTGACATGCAATGATAAGTAATTGACTGCTGTAACCTGTAGTGTCAGTTGACATGCAATGATAAGTAATTGACTGCTGTAACCTGTAGTGTCAGTTGACATGCAATGATAAGTAATTGACTGCTGTAACCTGTAGTGTCAGTTGACATGCAATGATAAGTAATTGACTGCTGTAACCTGTAGTGTCAGTTGACATGCAATGATAAGTAATTGACTGCTGTAACCTGTAGTGCCAGTTGACATGCAATGATAAGTAATTGACTGCTGTAACATTTCTGACAGTGGCAGTGTTAGTGAAATAACTAGCACCTGAAAATGTCTGTCATTGACAACGAGCCTTATATCTCCAGCAGCAACGTATTAGTTTTTAAGTTGTTATTAATATTGGACCCATGACTTTTAAGAAAATATTTTTTAAATTGTACCAATGTATTAACAATTTATATAAAACTGTCAAAATAGAAGACCATGACTGTGGTCTAACATTAAGGACCAGCTATGAACTTTTAAAATTTTAATGGGACAAAACTCCTTCCTGAAATTATTCATAGCAATATAATTGAACTATAATGGAAATAGTGTAAATCCCTTGAATGTCATACCATTCCTTTATACATGTATTGCTATGATATTCAAGGGATTTACACTATTCCCTTCCCAGATTATTCATTACTTGAATTGCTGAGATCTGTGGCTTTACAGTAATTCCTTTCTAAGATAATTCAATACAAGACTTGCTATGAATAATGATACAATACAAATGGAGAATTAGCGAAGGAATTATGACAGAGGTCAAAAGGAGGATAGTATTTCTTTCTCTCTGGCTAGTACTAGCAAAGTGCTAAATATGAAGTGTTGTCGAGCAAACCTTGATTTCCAATGTCGCTGGGAGAAACCATCTACCAAACTGTTTCAAAACAAAAATATTTCCTATGCAGTCATCATTGTATATTGAACAATAATTTATACAATCATTGCGCTACATACATTAAGCTGAGTTCTCTGTGTGACCTCTCTATGCATCTAAATGCATTACCAGGCTTTGCTGAAGTTGAATGACTGTCCGACATGTCAAACAATTTTCAAACATGTCTTGCAGCAATTGCAAGCCTCCCTGACCAAATGTCCGCCATGTTGGAAAGCAAACACGCAAAACCAGTAAATATAGGACAAAGTTTCCTTTGCTCAGTCAATAACAGTAAGTTTCTCTGACCAAAGTCAGGAAATCTGTGAGGCAATTTTGGAAGCCTAGGCTTCAAAGTCTGAGCATATCATAACATGATGTAAAATCACAGAAGCATGTCAAAAGATGCACTAATTTGTTCTATCTACCATACACACCTCAGTCTAAATTTAACAATTTGTCAATGCTACACAAAATGCAATGCTACAAATCAACACTCACATCAAACTTGAAGATGACATGAAGTTGAATCATTTCTACACTTACGAGCATTAATTAAAACATTTTAAAGTTTTATTTTAAACTTATTTATCTTACATTGATTGTAAAACAAGTTCTTGCTACTAATAACAATCACCATCTACAAGGGATAGTAGAATTCATGAACAAACCCACCGTACATGGGGCTTTCACTCACAACCTTGAATCAGGAGTCAGACTCTTTACCCCTCAATCATTTTGCCTTAATAAGTGCTGTAGACATTTGTTGTATTATTTATATAGTCAGTTTCATTTATAGCTGTTATACAAGCTGGCTTATTCTAAAATCATAATATCCCTAATACCCATATATAAATAAATACCAAAACCACAACAAAACTTCTTAAAAATTACTGACCAGTCAGCAACCAAAGTATCACTGTCTTATCAAATGGCGGTCAATTCTGATTCTGGGATAAATACAAATACTATATAGACAGTCTTGCGTATTACCTTGAACCTAACACTCCAGATGACTGTTTTCCAAGTTACTAACCAGAACTTGCATTCAACTCAGGGAATGAGGTCTGTGTTTTTTTATTGATTGTGAAACAAGTCTGTACAACATATATTTATCACTCTCTACGACCGTTACCTGGGTTACTGACCAGAACTCGGGAAATAAGAAGTTTGCAGTTCAACATCATACAAGGAGAAATTTCAATGCACAACCTTCAGATCAGGAGTCAGACAATTAAACTTGTAAAAATGAATTACATACTTGCTTTACAACTGAGAAAAAATATAATATTCAATATAAGTGAACAGAAAAAAAATCATACCTAGAAATTGGAACCACTCTCCGTGAGCATAAACAATGCAATACTTTCTTCACCAGCAATAAGACTGGGTCCCAGGACTCAAAATGAGTGAGACAGCTGACCGCCATAAATGCAATAAATACAGGTACTGAGCCTAGGTAAAACAACCAAGTATAGGATACCTGAAAATGTATAGTAATATAAACATCTTCATACATGGTGTCATTAAATGAGCATGATATTTACGAGCTTCCAATATGACATGAAAACACTGATATTTCTTAAGCTTTATGTTGTATCTTGGTTCTAAATCATAGTCAAGATAATGAAAAGCAGACCAGAATAATGCACAGAGAAAATTATGTCAGCCCAGATCATATCAACTACAAAATAAATGTATATAAAAAAATAGT
Organism: Mactromeris polynyma; assembly: GCA_032209605.1. Taxonomy (NCBI): domain Eukaryota; kingdom Metazoa; phylum Mollusca; class Bivalvia; order Venerida; family Mactridae; genus Mactromeris; species Mactromeris polynyma. Next base: position 31,201 of record JASFXZ010000189.1, on the reverse strand, counting down.
AACATATCAAGGACTAGTCTGTATTATATAAATAACTGTAACTCCAACTTATTTTAAAAGTCTGAACTAGAATAAACCCTAAACATAGCTTTTCAACAGTATTTCTGCAAACCAAATCAGCACATAAGGTTTCCAACCTGTACTTACCTGAGTCTGCATGCAACTAAAATCTTCCCACAACAAAGAAGACATAGTTTAAGCTATACTTTATTTGTAATCATAATTACAATTAATTGTAAGATCTGCTTTGTAACAACTAATACAAACTGCCTGTTGTAACCTGCTTACAATATTTGATTGAGCATCACAAATTGTAGTTTGAAACTCAAGTCAAAAAGTTTGACTAGCCAATAAAAAGTTACAAAATTTACTCTGAGTATAACATACTTACCCCCTTTATCACAACATCAGCTATCATTGACAGAGGGGTAACTAAGCTTAATGCTGATGTTGCTATTAATGATGATGTCAAAAAACAACCCCTGAAAGTAAGAACACAATCATTATATAAGACATTTCATGATTTATTTAAAGGTAATATTGTTACGAAGTAGTCTTGGACTCAAAATAATGAAGCCTGTAAGATCTGGGTTTTAATAATCTAAGCCTGGCCCAAATTTCACAAAAATGCTCGAACTGAGTTCCAGACAAGAATTTCCATTTTGTATATTGAAACATATGCATCAGTTAAGTTATATATTGTAATGTTTGTTTATCTTCATCTAGTTAAGTACCAACTGACTGTAAGTTCTACAGCTCAAAATCATTAAACTAAAAATTAAACATTAGCCAAGACTAACATGTTGCTATTGAACATAGTAATTTTAAACTTGAAATGCCATACGAAGACTTGCTATACAGTTTTCATCTTGTTCAGTATTTGCAGTTCTGAAGTCCTTAGAAATATTCCTAAAATGTCCCTCAATGTCAAGATACAGTTTTGAAATAAAACAGAACGCTTAAAATAATAAATTATAAGGGCAAAAATACTTACCAGAGCCACAAGAATTCAGACAGTACAGTACCCACAAGTCCGTTTATCAAGATAAATAATAATTGTTCACCATTTGGCCATTGAAATGTTTCTATCTTTAAATAATGCAGTATAAAAAATCCTGGCCATAACAAAACTGTTGTAAACAGACCAACGAAACCTGAAATGTTTACAAACAGAACATTGTATTCAATTAACAGTGTAACTTCTACAGAACAACATTCGCTGGAAGATGCTAATTTCTGTGGTTGTTGCAATAAGTAGTCAATAAATATCAACTAGAAACACATCCACAGAACACAGGTACCCCCACTGCACTCAATCAATGGGGCGTAACTTCATTAATGCAATAAAAAAAACAACTAAAAAATCACCAACATTTGTATGAAGTTGTGTTACTCCATGTCAATACTTTTGGAGATATCAGCAACAAAGAAAAAGCTAATTTCATCTCGTGAATACCAGGCTTAAATTGTGAAAATGTTGTATCTGGTGTTCAGAAATCCTCGACATTAATGTGTGTTTGCATATATTCAAATTATAACATTGAAATAATGAAAAACAAGAAATATAATGTATACACTAACCAAAAAATAAAGGTATATCAAGCTTATCCTCATGGTCGACTTTCCGTCTTAAACCCACGAGATAAACTGCATATAAAACAGCACTGGACAGCGCCCAAAGAGCACCCGCAGGAATCCTATCCTCAAATTTCAGGTCAGCCAGACTGACCATTACAACACCTGATATGCTGGAAGGAAAAACAAACATAGCTGTTATTTTCATTACAGGTGCTATCATCTTCAAGCAGTTTTGTTTTCCTACTTCAAATCACATGCTCCTCACCACATGGGTTCATTTGTATGTGAAGAAGCTATCAAGCTGGCTAACAAAAGAATTGTAGTTCAACTAAGGTGCCTGTCTATGCCCAATATGATGCAAGAAGGGGCATTGGCATCTTCCTCTATACAAACAGCGGTAAAATTCACTACATGTACAAGGCTGCTTACATGACATATAACCAAAATACAAAATAATATTTTTGTCACGGATTCCCATGATTTGAAAACAGACTAAAATTCAGAAAAGACAAATTTGAAACTGTCTTTGTTAATGGCTTTGCTTTTATCATTAATACTCCATTATGATTTGAGTAACCATTTCACAAAAACTGTAGTTGGAAGTTTTTTAATAACAAGTCTTTTCCTTAAAATCTTTTTGAAATGTTCAATTGTTGAAGTTTAGAATACGATATGACATACGAAACTTACCTCACAAGGACAGCAACCAACTTGGAAAGACTAAATCTATCTGCTGCAGATCCCGGATAGATAGCAGCACAGATTAAGGTGAACAACGACGATGTAGAGGAAAGTACATTCACAACTCCAACTTCTGTATCATTTAAGGCAATCTGGTAGGAATAGTTGGCGAAAAACCACTGAAGAATGAAGAAATGTATTAGGATACAAAATAGTAGTGATTAGGCTGATTAAAATCAAAGGCCTGAATGGCCAAAAGATAAGCTGGCTAAACCAGAATATTCCGCACTAAGGAAGTTTTGAATTAGACACATACAAGCTGTTCTTTTAACTTCTAGAAATTTAGCTGATTTTGTGGGTTTAGAAATAACACTGTCTTAAACCATTTCAAGTTTATTGGAAGCATAAGTGAACTTATTTCAATACCATTTTTGTTTAATTAGGCCTTATAAGTCAATACCGTGAGATTTTAAAGCATGTGAGCATTAATAGTTACAAGGCAACTAAAAACAGTGATAGCTATGGTCGACAACCAAGCTAATTTACAAATATCGTACCCTAGACATAAGCTTTAATAGATGACTTGACTTCAACATTATTAATCCGAAAGAGAGTTTTACTTCGTTCTATGACTAGGATTTCTTTATTATATGACACTGCAACAAATTTGCAAACACTGAGTTTTAAAAAATATTGATCTTTTCCAAACAAATGTACATAACACTAAGAATAAAGACATTGAAATAATGAATCATTTACAGTCATCATGTCTAAAACAGAAACAATGTAAGTAAACAACCTTACTATGAAAGAAAACATAAATGCCATTTTGGCAACTTGTTTGACTGACAATCTGCTCAATGCTCGTAAACGAAGTTCTTCAGCTCTCAATGCTGCAGTGTAGGAAAGACGGGCAATCACTTGTTCTTCTGCATAAGTATCTGTAAACAGACAACACAAAGTCAATATTAGTACAACAGTAAGAATGGTCTTAAAAGTGATGTATTCAGACTGTGTTGCCAACTGTGTAACTCTTAACAGACAATATCTTTATGAACCAGTTTTTAATTTTTCTTCCACATTCTCTTTTAAAAATAATCAAACCACCTCACAACTAAGACCGAATTTCTTCAGAACCAATGGTGGTCTTATTATTGAGGTATCTTGAACTGCTTCATACTCAAAACAATTTGTGCCAAATATCAACACTGGATTCTAAGGCATGCATAATAATGATGAGCTAATGGACTTCAACAGAGGGCAACAGGATGGCCATGTCAGTATTTTCATGTATGACACAAAAATAAGGCTGCAGTTAACACATGACCAAACATTTGCAGCACAGACCCTGAGGAAAATCATTTCTCACGTAGGAAATCATTTTTCCATTAAATCACTGGCTTCCCAAGTTGCTTCATAGATTTTCTGACATTCAGTTAGAGAAACTTACAATTATTGTCTGATCAGAAGAATTTGTCTGAATGGTTTTGAATGCATGGTTGTCTGTTACTTTGCCAGACATTTGCTGAGGGACCTTGCAAGAAAGAATGGAAACTGTTTAGAATTTGTCGGACATGTAAGACAGTTCTTCAACATTCATGACGCCTGCCACTCTGGGGAACATCACATATTTAAATATATAGATTCCACCAAATGTGACTAAATAATCATTAGTAAATTCAGTCCAGTGATAAATAATATACCTGTGAGTTGTCTAACTTCCATCAGATTGTTGAAGCGTACAGAGCGATTGTGAATCTCTACAATAAAGCAAATAAATATAAATAAATAAACACTTTCTCGGAAGAGTCTTTGGTTACTTAATTTTGTTTTATGTAATTGAATGAACAGGCAAATGTTTATATGTATTATATGATTTGTTTTTTTTTTCATCTAAAAAAACAGAATAAATTTTTGAGAATGAATGGACATTTGAGTAAAGCGTTTCTGACGCATAGTCATTCTGGAGTTTACTTTTGTGTTTAGTTCCTAATATTTGAATTGCTATAACAAGAAAAGCAGACATCCAATTTTACTACTTTGGGTGAAAAAATAAAACTAGAAAAAGATATCTGTTAGAAAATATTATAATTAGAAATATTATTAAAACGTAAAAATAGATTTTAGGTCACTAATGCAAATTTTGTCATAGAACAGCTCATATAGTTTACCACTGAGGTCGTCTGGCTCTGATCCACTGTTATTCTTGTCATCATATCTCAGTGGTACATATATTGACTCAGTCTGTAATTAATGATTAAAACTAGATAAAATAACATATAAACTGTCTGCAATTATTTGTAATACAAGCATTATAGAAACAGTGCAACTTTGAAATGTTGTTAAAATACAAAATTACTATGAATTGATTCACTAAGTGCCTGACATTTGATAAAAGAAACAATTATTGCCTGATCAAACATTTTCTGGTTTTGAGTGCATGGTAGCTGTTTAATTGCCAGACAATTGGTCAGAGACCTTGCAATAAGCAATAGAACCATATCTAAATAAATTAATAGCATGTTAAAGAAACTATAACTGGCATTTTGTGCTATATATAGAACAACCTGATGTCATATAGAACAAGTTAGTTATAGGTTTATCAGTCTCACTTTGCATTTCACAGACTGATTTTCTTACATAAATTGATAATATGAAAATGAACAGTTGAAGAAATATTTACTAATAAATCCTCAGCCTCCAAGCCATCCCCAACTGGAAGTACCTTGAAAAAATAATAAGGAAATGAGATATTCTGAAGAAATCCTGAAGAATGTGGTGTGTTGTGTATTAATTATGTATACACCAGTTAGATATTTAGTTAACCAATGTATTTAAATAAACTAGTACATAACTGGGGATAATGTTCCCCATTTCCAGTCCATATTCTATGAGAACGTTTATTCCTTCACTGCAGTGGCAGAACCATAGTGAACTATCAAAGTAACTTTTCAGATGAAGTTGATATGAAGATTTTTTGTTGACTCACTCAAATGCCAAACTTAACTATAAGATTACTTCTTTATATAGAGCTTTCATGCAAAATTGCAAATACCTATCATTGAAATAAAAAACAAGTGAAAAAGACTTACACTTTTTCTACACTGGTTTCTCCATGGTCTCCAGCAGATGAACCCACTGAGGTAGAGAGTAAACATGACCGTCTTAAAGTATGTGCTGAAGTAGGGTTTGTCATAATGCTCATTCTTGAAGAGGTACTAAAAATGAAAAAACAAATTGTAGTATATATACTACATAAATGCAATATGAATTACATATCACCTGATGCTTGGTTTATCAATAAACACTAGGTTCTTATACAAACATGTACAACAAATAAACTATATTGGCCTGGAGCAAAGTATATTAGCTTTAATTCACTAATATCTCAGTACTAGTGTTTTTATTAGACATTCAATATTTTTAAATGAAAAAAAACATATAAGCCAGAAACTTTTAGTTTATAAAGAATACAATCTAAACATGGATAATGAATTAATTCATTAACTGTGAAGACACTTGTGTCACAATGAGTTGATTCCCTTACCTTTGTTAATTCAGAGGAAGCTACCCAGATGAGGTCAACTATGATAAGCACTACAATCCCTAGAACCAAACGTTGAGTCTTAGACAATCCCACTAAGCCAAACATTCTGAGGTAATCACTTCATCAGCAGACTATAAACATGAAAAAGTATACAATAATATAACAATATAGATTGAAAAGAGACCATTAAATGCAGACATGAAGTTAAACATCATGAATTTCATGATGATGGCACCGATAAATCATAAATGTTATTAATAAATATTCCATTTGTCAGGACGACAACATCATCTAAATGATTTTCTATGCACAGGAATGTATATTATAATCATGTGAATTTAACTGCATTAATTATAACCATTATTTATGCTGGTGTTATTTGGTCATTGTTACATGTGCTGTTGCCTATACAACTGCATACTGTGTACAATTATGAAACCCAAATAATCATACAACCTAGCCGTTAAATGTCAGGGTCGATTATCCACAAATACGGTATGTCAGGGTTAGCCTTCAAACTTACTAGACCTGACCTAATGTCAATTAAACCGAACTTTTCAATGACAAAATATGCCTTAAAATAGGTTAATTGTTAATATTTGGTTAATATTTGGTTTATAGTGCATTATGTGGAAAGTATACAAGTCCAACAGATTAGCTTAGTCGATAGAATGCAAGATTGTACTGAACATCGTATAGATCGCTATTTTCATCATAGCCAATTATCAATCATGGGTGCAGTCTGTCATCATCTTCCCATTCATTGCAAAACTGCCTTATTCGCTTTTCCTTTTCATGTTTTTCCTTGGATTCTGCCTACTTTATCTTCTCTTGAACTTTTCAGAGTCTATCGCTACTTTATCGGACGAAAACCCATTTTTAAAAAGGTCCACTTCGTCTTCTTGCAAACAGTCCGAAATTTTGATGATGTAATATTTCAAATTCCATTCAGACTCGGAAAACGTCGTTCCTGCCACTCTTTCAGTCACATAGGCCTATCTTTCGACAGGTGGTAAAAATTGCGTCACACATCAGTTATTTACTGCGCATGATATCGCTTCTAATAATAGAACTAGGCATTCCGAAGTAATCATAATGTTAAAAAATAGACGAATAGGATGCAATTATGGAAACTATTTGTACGTTAATTGCACATACGATGCAAGTATCAATAATTATCAAATCAACCTGTAGGGCTAGTCGGACACGGGAATGACTAGACTAAACCAGCTTTTATTTAACCAGGTAATGTCCGATTATGTCGTTCGAACGTGCTTTAGACTTAAGTGTCCTGTAATGGCTGTATGTGAATACTCATTTGTAGTCAATTTGTTAACTCGAAGCGTTCCTACATGTTCTAGAACAGAAAACTAATTTGCTAAAATCTGTGCGCAGGTTGCAAACACGCCAAAAACAAAACAATTCAGAGACAGTTTATGATCACGGACAGTGACACTGTGCGACTATGACTGAGTGAGCTGACCTGCGTATTTTCGTGTAAAATTAGAGGCGCAATACACTGACACCCCTGGTAACAACAGAGTACATTCTAAATTATTATATGACCATGAATTACCAAAAATGTTCTCTGAAGAAGAATGAAACTACTATTTCATCGATTTTGACATCTACAAAATCGACATTTTCTTTTACCGGAAGTTACATCTACCGATTTCCGGTGTATTCTTGCGAAATTGAGAAAGGGCGAAATGTTCCATTTAGCGATACCACAATTAACCGGAATGAAATGATTTTGACAATGGAATGTCCTCTGCTGTTTTTAAAATAGTCTATTTCCGAATTGTAGGGAAATTGCCGAGATATTGCGATTGCGCCTTTGACACCAATTACCGAAGTGAAATTGTCCACCGTCTATACAATTTTTGTGTGTTTCTAATGAAAATTAACAAAGCTTGAAACAAAATATACGTACACTAGTTATACAGATTGTTTTGACATGTCTGTTTTATCATGTTTGATTTCCTTGTTAAGGGTTAGGGTTATGTGTTAATTTTGTACATGTTCAATGACCGTCTAGGATATTTTCGTCATCCATTTAAAATAACCATTACCTCCCATTGATATAAATCTTCAGACCGCGATAATAAATAATTTAACTGATGACCGAAACGACCCAAATTTAAAAAAATGGAATTCTCCCATCCAAAAATAAATATGCTAGGTCAAAATGAACTCATTATGTATACGCTATGTATAAACATGTGAAGTGAACTGCAACCGCACTTTATAAATTATATGTGATAAATTATATGAACGTATAGCTTATCCATCATTTCAGCGAGTAAAATGATGTATTGTTATAAATGTGTTTTATGGAACTTTTATCTTTTTTTCCTGACGATTAATTTTAATAAGTTGAATCACGGAACGTATTTGTGTTCCAGGTTGAATTAACATTTAATAAAACTTGAATATAGCACTGAAATGGAAATTATTTATTAAAATGAATTTATGTTTGTTACGTGTTGTTGTAAGTAGAGATAGGTAAAACTAACAAAACATATATCAGACAATTAATGTGATAATTAATATAATCTTGCCATCTATCATAAAACTAATTATATCAGTTGTCTTGATAGATTAAGCTTCGGTTTCAGTATTAATGGGCGCCACAGAAGAGGCGTGCTTATATTTTTATCGACTCATGGAAAAAAGAAGGAAGATAAGGTGGGAAAAGTCATTAATTAACTTTAAAAATCATTACCAACCCTAGGAATATTAAGTTGAATAATTCGGCTTTAGTTAGTAGCTTAATATGGTTAGTACTGTACATGTCCGCACTATGCATGGTTAACAATTATGTGACATGTATTTGGTTTTGGAAACTGCATATGAGGAGCGGTCACTGTTTCATGACACACTTAGTAAATGTAAATGTCGACAAAGATTATTATAATTTTTAATAACTTATCATGAATAACGCAAATAGCAGTTGTAACAATTTGTTCAGCCGCTCGTTTCATTTCATTGTAGGTTATGAATTCTAATTCGTTTCATGTTCCGACGATGCCCCTAAATTCAGGACTCAAAATTTACGGCGTTATTTTTGTAGTTACAGTCGGCTGTCAGAAGACCAGTTGGCCAGTGGTTCAGTGTTTCGAACCTCTACTAACTTATTTCTCGAGCAATAGTCCTGGCAAAATGAAGTTGGACTTCGAATTATTGTCATCATTCTTGTCCGTGTTAAGTAAATAACATCACAACAGTTTACCCATTACTTTTGTTAGATCTGTAGCGGGGCGCCTTAATCAAGTTCGATGAATATAATTATTTGCTAAAGTAACAAAGTCTAAGAAATTGAAAGGCTTTTATCCTATTTTACAATTGGCGATTTCAGACGTTTCACTAGCAGAAATGTTTAGAAATCGCCAAAAATGAGTATTGTTAAATGACATTGTAACTACATGTAAAAAATACACTTCTGAGAACATTCTTTCATTACCGCTTGTACAGTATCTAGCGCGACGGAGAGAGATCTTGTTCCCACCATTCATAAATCCACCTCCGACAGTGCGCTCGTCGGCTGTCTTGTGTTTCAACGCACAAAGACACATGTAGACCTTTTTTCTTGAAGTAATACGCATGCGCGGGCTAGATAACACTCCTTCAATATTCTGCGAGATTATACTACAATACATAAACTGTGGGCTACTGTTGAACAGATAAAGTTGAAATAATAAAAACATTGTAAAGTATCGAGACGTAATTCAAGAAATATGAGAAATTGAAGAAAAAATAACGAATTTAGTTCAATGTCCACTCTGTATAAATATCACGGACATTTATGTCCGTTGTAAATATGTACTTCGGCAGTTTGTTGTTCCTGTTTAATTCCAAAATCACTAATGTTTGTGATGTGATGTAGAATCGGTCATAGGTGAAATTATACGGTTGGTTGCCCATACTTCGTTTATATGTAGATAAAAACAACATAATCTTTACCTGTCGACAAATCGCTTAATTATGACTCGCCTCGTAAAACAAAGCATTGTTGCTCTTATGCCTTGAGGCGTGTTATTGTCATAAACGTTCACCGGTGGTAAAGACGCATTGTATAATAAATCTAGAACTGGAGAATTTATTCACAACAGGTAAATATTTAATATTTATAAAATTTACTGTAATATGATAGTCTTACTATCTATTACTATGTAAGAACCATCAGTACTGCGTTGGTGTTGATCAGTTTGGGCGTGGCAACGCGTCTTTGCTGAACGCATGTGGTATTTTCACTGTTTTGATGCATAAACACTGAATAACTTTTCTAATTGGTAATTCTGTGTTTGGGCGTTTTATTTATTTTGTTCGCAAGTTTTATTAGCAGGTGTTTAGTAACAATTTTGCCTAAATCTTGAGTTTTAAAAGACTCGAGTCCATTGTATTGATAAGTATGAAATACAACAAATTTTGTCAATCAATGTTACCATGTATCTTTATTGAAAATGTGACAAAATGAAAAGTGACCATTTAGAAAAGTATTCAGTGTATGTTAAAACTAATTAGATATTGTTGAAAGGTTGATGTTATGAATAGTGGAGTAATTCGCATTTATATAGTTTACCACAAAACGGCATGTTTTGAATATGTTATATTGGTGCATTGGAATTCGACTGCGAAATACGACATGCGTGTCTCTGTAAAGTAACAATGACCGAGAGCAGCTTTCATAATATTAATCATGTAAATTCCACAATTTTACATTCATATTCGGTATTAGATTATACGTCCATTATTCTTACATGTGTTTATAATTAATGTGTAAATTATGTTGGAAATTAATGACCATATAGCGGTCACGTAGGTTAACTAACTGTTAAATATAATATCTTGACTGATAATTTCAAGAATGAAAATCGCTATGTGCTAATTAATCCGCTTTAGGCTTTTAGGGAAATATTAAGTTTCCCTTTCCTTTTATAGGATTCTTTGGCCTGAAACTCAGACTTCAGACTTCAAAATGCTAACTTTTCTTTTTGCTCTTAAGTTATTATTACAGAATAGATTTTAATAAAAACTGACAAAAGTGAAGACTGGGTATCAATAATTATTCACACAAAATTTCATATGTTTAGGTTAAATGAAAACGAACTGCTGGTAAATATATTTTTGGCAAATTTAAATTCGAAGTCTGAGTTTCAGTCTTATAATGTTTGTGAATAAGTCCCCTTATATAATGTTTGTGTTCTGTCCGCGGTCAATTTGATTTCTAAGGTTGTCCTGTGATAGATTCCCTCCTCATAAATAGTTCCATCTTTCAGCTCTCTCTAATGGCTTTTGGCAATACGCCAGACATTTCCTTTTGTTTGCCCTTACACTTCCTTTACTCCTATTGTTTTGTGTGCTGATGTTTCCCTAGGATCTGTATGGGGAGGTATTGTCTTTTACATGTGGCGTTCCCTGTAACAACTTAACCATCCTTAAAACTGAATTTCAAAGTATCGATTAGTAATCAAAACATTCTTGGTCACATGTGATCCGTGTTTTCTGTCTCAAAACAAGAAGAAAAAAACTCTAATTAAAGTTTGTCTAAAGCATACATATTTGGTAACACCATTAAAACACTTCAACAGCGAGCAAGAAATCTGAGGGAATTACTTAAGTATATTCATTTACATAATGGTATGAACTTATAAATGTCATTGCGCTGAAAAATATGTCATCATAGTGTTTTATGAAATTATAACGTTCCGTTAGAAGGCATCATCATGGCATATGCATCTTACTTTATTTACCATATGAAATATAACTGTGGATAAATGTATTACACTAATGGCATTGTTTCTGCACGTTTACATGTTCTCGCTGTGACTATAAATCACGCAGAAAGGAAGACAAGTAACAAACTATTATGCCAACAAGAAAGGAAGGCTGCTTCCGCTGTTATCATGACTTTTAAGAAGACTAATTGTGACATTAACGTGACATATATTTTTTATCCTAATCTGACATGCTGCATACGCGTAAAACGTTTCTAACCTAATCGTTTCAAACCTTGAGATTTTAGTTGGAGTTAAATAATGAGGACGTTTAGCTACCACAGAAAGGTATGTGTATGCATTCTACTCCTTTACCTTAATCGGTAATGCACTACACTTCCACACTGGAGGTCGTGGGCTTGAACCCCGGATGAGCCGGATGTTCTCCCGACAGTCTGACTTTGTTCCAGATAATCCATCTAAAGTCACTAGCCCTCCATCTCTGATTAATGAAAGTTTCTTTAAAGTATTTACTTCTTAAATACACATCAATTCATAATCAGCCATGTTTATTAATTATGATTTAAGGTTCATATAAATGGGCAACAGTAACAGGTTTTGATAAAAAGAGGCGACATTATACTGTTATCCGGTTCGACGGTGATTAAATTCAGTTTATACTGATTTGTTTTACATGTTCACTATTTGTGAAACACATTTATAGCTTAAATTAATCACTTCCGATGACGCATTACTGACTTACCAACCAGTAACACTCACACCATATACTGGGATCGTGAAGTTTACGGTTCAACCTCACACAAGGCGGGATTCAAACTGACGCCCCTTGTATCAGTCGGGCACTCAACCCATTGGCCATTATGTCTTCACTGGACGGACCAATATGTCTACATATCATATCCTTCATAGTTATATTTATATTGGAAGGAAAGTTCAGCAGATGCACACTGAGGACAAATATACAACTTATCGTCTGTAAATTTGAGTAAACTGAAAGGTTACGACGCAATACGTCTTCAATGTATTTATACCATTGTTTATCAATATGCTTATTGTGGTTGAGATGAAAACTGTAAATATGGAGTTTTGTATAATTTAACTGTTTTAGAATTTACATATCAAGGAATAAAAGCAAAACCAATCTATTTGTTTCTTCATTCATATGCATAATAGGTCAGTTTAACGTTCAGCCCTCGATATTATACAGTCGCTATGTGTAATTAAGCACACACTTAATTTATACCGTTCATTTAATTTATAACGGATCGTTTGTACGATCTTACAACATTTGTATGGTTGAATAATGTCACATGCAGATGATTGCATTTTAATGTGCGTCGTTTTTGATTTAACATGTTTTTGTATACGTGATCGTGAAATGTCAATTGTCATTATATTTATAATATCGATTTAAGACATTTAAACGTTCAGAAACAATAGAGCTGTCATGTTTTGTTTCGAACGATGGTTTATACAAGCAAAGCTGGTCAGATAATCTAATAAATCACTGCCTTACAAGTTCATTTTGTAACAATCTAGATGTACATCTATGTAGTATTTAGAGATGTCGTCCTTACGATTGTTCATATAAAATATTATTTCAGCTGATCGTTGGTAATTAGCAGTAGTTATTGCTAATAACCAGCGATCAGCTGGGATAGTTAACTATAGTTAGAAGCAACTATTCAAGCTGATCGTTGGTTATTAGCAGTAACTATCCCAGCTGATCGCTGGTTATTAGCAGTAACTATCACAGCTGATCGCTGGTTATTAGCAGTAACTATCACAGCTGATCGCTGGTTATTAGCAGTAACTATCACAGCTGATCGCTGTTTATTAGCAGTAACTATTCAAGCTGATCGCTGGTTATTAGCAGTAACTATCACAGCTGATCGCTGGTTATTAGCAGTAACTATCACAGCTGATCGCTGCTTATTAGCAGTAACTATCACAATTGATCGCTGGTTATTAGCAGTAATTATCACAATTGCTCGCTGGTTATTAGCAGTAACTATCACAGCTGATCGCTGCTTATTAGCAGTAACTATCACAATTGATCGCTGGTTATTAGCAGTAATTATCACAATTGATCACTGGTTATTAGCAGTAACTATCACAGCTGATCGCTGGTTATTAGCAGTAACTACTGTATCACAATTGATCGCTGGTTATTAGCAGTAACTATCCCAGCTAATCGCTGGTTCATTCCAGATACTGTCCTTACTAGTTTACGATATATTACATCCCAACTGATCATTGGTTCATGCAACTACTGCCATAACTGATCGTTGGTTTATGACAGATACTGTCTTAACTGATCGTTGGTTCATGACAAATACTGCATTAACTGATTGTTGGTTCATGACACATTCTATCCCATTTGGTCTTTGGTTCATAACAGAAACTATCATAGCTGGTCGTTGGGTGTTTACACGTGGTCTTCATTTGCACAACATTAAACGTGAAAACGCTGGGACAGTTTATAGATTGCATATATTGTTATGTCAGCCAATGGGAAAGGTAACTAACAATGAGTATCTTCCAAGTACCAATCTATACAACCTGTAAAAAGGCACACATGATTGCGAACCGTTACCGCAATTCATTTATTTATCTATTCACCAAAACTGTCATTACTTTTCGGTAGTTATGTGCCTTTATTGTCTTTCATAAAATTGTCTTTCTGTCTACAGTATAACATGAAAATTCATAACATTTACTTCACGTCCTATGACCGCAAGACCTGTGAACCGCCATAAAGTCGAATGAAAATATGTTTGTTCCCGATTTTCCGAATCACACGTATGTTTGGCCTCCTATATCACAAAAACAGAAAACAGACAAGCACTATATATTTCAGAACATTGCCTGTATACTGGGTAAGAAAAATATGCAGTGAAACATAAAAAGATACATACATGTACTTCAATGCCCGTGCATTTTCGGGAAAATTAATTGGAAACAAAAGCATTCTTTTATTACGCCGAAATTATATTGTGCTCAGCAAGGACGAGACATACATTGTCATATATACATACACATTACATACAATAATATAGTTAGTAATTACCAACCATTGTACATGTAATAATGACAATATCGTACCAATCAATTTTATTCAATGTTGCTCACTCTAAACTGTTCGTCTATATTTCCAGATAGAGACATGTCGACCATGACTTACAAAGTGATTCTACTAGCATCTCTGTGGGCAACTGTAAGCAGTATTTGTCCAAAAGACTGTTACTGCAATGAAGCTTTCGTGGAGTGTTCACTAATAATGGAATTTCCACTGAACCTGGACACCGACACCACAAAGATACGTATTGCTCAGATGAACATCGGAGCCATACCAAGGAACGCCTTCAGTTACCTCCCCCTTCTCCAGGAAGTCGAGTTTGTACAAGGAAACGTGAAAGAAATTGGTGGATGCGCATTTATGAATATGCCGTCTGTTGACACAATCAAATTTGAGAAAACAAACATAGCAAGGATTAATAGCTATGCTTTCTCAGGATTGGATAACGTGACCAATATTGTTTTCGCAAACAGCAAAGTCGGTTATGTAGAATCGTTCGCGTTCTTTCGGCTGAGTAATGTCATTACATTCAACGTTTTGTACTCTTCGATTGATTACTTGTCTGCTGGTTCGTTTTATAATGTTCATGACTTAAGTGTCTTGTTGTTCTCCAATAACAACATAAGTGACGTCAGAACAGGTGCGTTTAGTGACGTCACGACCAAAAATTTCCACGTGATGACCAATACATTTTGGAATATGGATTGCGGAGTCTTCGACGAGTTGAACCGGTCATCCTCGGAGCCTTTTGAATTCATCGGCAATACTTTTTACTGCAATTGCTCCATAAATTGGCTACAGAATGATGCAGGGAAATCACACTATAGTTCTTTCATGGGCAATAACAAATGTCACGGACCAAATGCGCTAAAGAAGAAAACTTCTCTAAATGATGTTTCTTTCACTGACCTTGGGTGTATAAGACAAACTTCCGATAAAAGTTTAAAATGTCAAAGTAAAAGATTAATTCCAAAGCCCAGATGTAAGGATTTGTCAGCGCCAGCAGACGATGATAACGATTCAACCGGAAGTGATGACCCCTCTAACGGTGCAACATATTTTCCACACACCTCAGTGATCACGTCGTTCGCTTTATCTACAATAGTTTATGTACTGTTGAATACATGAATTGTGTGTTGATATCGTCTCCATGAATATGCCACGTCTGCTTTATATTGATTTGTGAAGTTTTGGCGTTTTATTCGGAAATAGAATTATGTTTAAGCTAGGCAATAACATCAAACGTTTATCTCCTAAATTCGATACTCAATCAGCAATAATTCAAAATTTACACCTTTCCCGAAATTATGCGATAACCAGCATTTATTTGGAATTGTCAATGTTCACATCTCTATGATAGTAAAGTAGAATACTGCGTCGACAAAATTATATGTAATCTATATGGGGTTTTCAACCATAATAATACACTTTTTGAATAGCTTTCTTTGGATTAGAGCCATTAAAGCGAAATATGATGTGGAAATGAATTAAAATGGGTCAAAAATTATTTAAAGATGTATCTGGCTCATCTGAACATAAACCGTTTGAATTGGCTTCATTCAGTATTGTTGTTACATTGGCCAAAACATCTCTAATAAGAGCCATTGCAATGTATAACAAATTGAAAATATTTTTTTTACCATATTGCTCACAGAAAAACACTTGTAAAATAACCTGATTGTTTTTTTTAAATTTTATGATGTACTTACATCTTTCTTCACCAAAAACGGATCATTTCATTAGGAGTTCATTCTTTATTAATGCATGTTTATTGATGTTTCAACTATAGGACATATATTTTTCATTTTGGTTAAGGTAAACAAATGAACAAAAAATGAGCATAATATTACTTGAATGAACGTACCATGAAGCGTTGGAATGTTTTGATATGCAAGACGGTCTGATTGCTAGTAATGTTTTACGATATCAGCGAACAGTGATCTAGATAGATATAATTAGTATACATTCAACTGTTAAAATGTCAGGCTGATTGTTTGTGTTGATGCCTTTGTAAAAATATAGTGTTAGAACCAAGAAGAATGTGTTGTTATTTCCACTTGTGTATGTAATCTCGTAATGTTTCTCGTAAATTAATTTGCGCTAGGTAAGCAGTAGTAGCACTCATCATCAGAGGTTGCAACTTTAGACCGGTTGTTAGTTGAAGTCCGTCACTTGTCTCGGTTTTAAGGCCTGCAATGGATCACTATTGAAGTTACTACATGTTACTACAACAGTATGAACACACATTCGCTTAATAGATCCTTTCATATTCATCTTGATGTACTCATTCTTCATGTGTTGTTAAATTATATAGTTCGCTGCGATCTGAAATTATGCGCGTCTGAGAAAATTTCACTTTTCCATCTTTTCCCTTCTCTCCTTCCTCTCATAATTAGGGATATAATGAGACGCCTTCTCCGCAGAAGTTGATGGCATCCCTTGTTGCTGGAGATTCTTCTGAAACATGAAGGGTTCGTTTGATCCCTCTTGGCGGGGATAAGGATCTGAATCCATGAACTGGTCACGATCAGCTGCAGGTCGGGATGGTTTGTCGCCCATGGGCTGTGTATGTATCGATTCCCCACTCTCTGTTAATATTACAATCTGCCAACTATATCTCGCGATAGCGAATAACAATCACAAGTCCATTCACAGCAATACAATCCAGTTTCATTTATATATATCACTTAAATCCATTAGTAGTCCATGTTTCCTTCATATCTTCACACTAAATACTTAAACACAGAAAACTAGTAGATAAATCTCAAGATAGAGTATACTTTGACGATCAGTACACGACATGAAGAAATAAATTAATTGAACTGGAAAAAAATATTGTATGCATAACAGTATGGATAAATGGACAATACCCTAGAGAAATATCCAAGTTGTAATGCCAGTCCCAATTGTTCATTCCTGAATTTTATGGCATTGTTAAATCCCCTAGTTCGTAAACCATACGTAATTATACGGTCGGTAGCTTCATTGTACAGTACCTAAATGTTGATACTAATCTGATATCCTACGTAATATCCTGTTTAATTGTATAACTAAGTGACAAAGGCAGGTAATCCAGAGTAATATTGTCATTTGAATTACATGTACATTGACTGAAACATTGTAACAAAGCTGATGTAACTTACAATATACATACATGTATGTACATGTATATCGAGAATTGTGCATAATACCACTTTACCAGATTTTAAATAAAGATATTTTGTAACAGTCTTACACTGAACATACCTGATACACTTTAACACTATAACAATGGTATAACCGTCACAGTCTGTTTAAATAATTAATGCTTTATTGGTAACCTACTCTGTTCTAACAATATGTTTTATGATATATATTATATTCAAACGTGGATTCCTCAAGGTAATCCCATTTGAATACTACATAGTTTATTTTCCCCGGGGGCTAAGATAAAAGTCGAGGTTGTCTGTTTCAAAGTGTGAACCATTAGGCGTAGAAAAGATATTCATGTTGCGACCTATGAAACATAAACAGGTTTCCATACATTGTTGTGAGTTACCGTCTTATCACTGGTGGTAACATACTATGACAGAGAAGTGTTATAGATATATACTTTGAACACATTTATTCTAAATCGATTGTGAAACAAGATTACAAGTTATATGTCTCACTCTCAACAGCGGTATCCTGGGTTTCTATCCCGTACGACAGATCTGCGACATTACCAGGAAATGTTCTACCTTCTCTGTCTGTTCCTGTCGTGAAAGCATCTAAAATTTCATTTGACCACTTCCACAACATTCTTTATGTCCTTCGAATTTTTACCACGACAGAAAAATGTATATTTCGTACGACAAAATTATCGTGGGTTTCATTGTGACCGAGGCTTTACGTCGTTGTAAAAAGATATGCGTAAAATGACATCACAAGGGAGACAATTCTAGAAGTAAAAAAATCAAAATTTGTTAAAATTGTCTCCCTTCACTACAGAGTTCCGGATGACTTGCTGAATAAAGTAAGATTTACTTTACTTTACTTAAAACTTTTTTCAAATACACGAAGGAAATAAGCCGACTATTTTAATTAAAATTAATATTGAAGACTGTCAAACGAGGCTATCTGGCGATCGGCGATTTAATAAATAATACGCATTATATTGTATATATATTTCATTCAGTGCACTGATTGCAATTCGAGTCGTTAGTTTGGCTTTGATGACGTACGTATATAATAAATAATCCTGACTACTAAAATAATGCTATAAGTCGCAACCTCAATTATTGTTTGCTGGTGAGAATATCTCCGAACCCCGTTTGTATTTGTGTGATTGTAGCTCTGGCTTCGGGCCTACAAGACAGTAAATCTAGACAGAATCATGCAGTATGGTAGACTGGTTCACGATAGATTGTTTTCACTCACGTGATTTCAGGGCGGTATGCGCTAATCACCTGAACTTACAGAACGGAAGTAGCTGTATCCCTGTTTCGATGGTCGCTTCGTTGGATTCGGGGAAAAATACATTTATTGCGATATCACCCCGTTGCAGAATGTTAAAAATTGATTTTGGTTGCATTTTGCTTGCGTCTGCAAATATGCCACATAGGCCTTTAGCGTATATAATTGGGATTTTTGTGATATCAAAGGCGTTAATACTTAAATAGGCTGCGTTCATATAATTGGGATTTTTGTGATATCAAAGGCGTTAATACTTAAATAGGCTGCGTTCAGTAACGGCTTACAATCTCTCACGTTTTGTATTTTGTATCCATGGCCGCACATTGACTGCACACGGGGATCCAAGTTGCAAAACGTTACGAAACCTTTACTGAGCTGGTAATTTAATCCTAAACAAACGATAACTTTGTCACACTCATCCGTCACGTACGGTTCACAATGACCTTTAAAAATACCATATATCGGTCGTATTTGAACGTAAAGAGTATAAATGGGTAGGACTACCATTCAAGACATAGATCGTAGCGGATCCGTAGTCCAGTGGTAACGCGCTTGGACCTGTAATCCTGTGATCGCAGGTTCGATTCCCCGCT
This sequence comes from Mactromeris polynyma, assembly GCA_032209605.1. Lineage (NCBI taxonomy): Eukaryota > Metazoa > Mollusca > Bivalvia > Venerida > Mactridae > Mactromeris > Mactromeris polynyma. Next base: position 11,551 of record JASFXZ010000189.1, on the reverse strand, counting down.
CCATCACTGACCGTGTTAACAGTCTTTCGGACGAGACTTTAAAAATCGATGAGCCGTGTATGATGCTTTACATCGAGCACGTAAAAGAACCAGGGGTGCTTCTGGAACTGGGGCATCTTCTGTATCATGCACTATCCTCCAAAAATCTAATATGACTAACATTCTTCCGGAGTCGTCGCCCATGTGGGAAACCGGTGGCGACGATAACTGCATGCAAAATACAACATCAAGACATAGCCATAGACTATGGGATCAAAATAACAACACCGTTACTGTTCGTACATTGATGTTTTATTAGCATTCATTCAATGTTTTTAACAAAAGAATAAATCATTTTATAAAACATAACGACATTTGAGTTCAACAACATATAATTTATATATATATAACCATTATACAGAAATATACACAAAACAAAATTTAAAACACGGGCAAGGCAGAAATTCCCTCATTGTTATATGACCCTTAAATGACCAGTCCTTTTTTACAACGGGTACTTTTGAATGCCTCCAGGAGATTAATACGATTGCAATTTCCAATAAAAAATGATAAAAACAGAACGCACCAATGAGTTTTTATGCATGGTTCCCTGCTTCATAATATCAGCCAAAATGAAGGCCAGCAACCAGGACTAATATAAATCTAAAAGGTTATTGGTATGTCTTATTTCAACCAATACAATTCGTTCCTTCAATCTGATTTAGTTTAGATTTTCTGATGGTGTTTGTCATATTAAAACGTCGTCGCATAACGGAACATTTATCTGCAAGTCGAGATGGCTCACTGACTCTTTAAGAGCTAACATCGTAGTATATAAGAACTATTTATTTGTGAACAATTTAAGTTATATAAATGGCATTGAAGAGTCTATATACATTTGGTTGGGTCACTTTTAATATGATTTTTATTTTTACGATATAAGCTGACAAATCGAGTATCAGACGCTTATGAATTGAAGCAGCTCACGAAAAAGCATTTTTGCTAAGAGTTAGGAAAATTGTTCTTTTTGTCAATTATTTTATTGTTTGCCTAAATTAGCAGGAGTTAGGATGCTGATTTGTTTTGCGACAAGTAAGTGCAATAGTTGAGAAAACACGTGATTCATTCTTATTAACATCTGAACGAAATAATATCTGCATGGTGGATAAACGCGAAGCCTTAATGTTATAAACATGTAATTTCTATGCAACATCTTCAGAGTAACAGCCTTTGGGAGATGCATATACTTTCAGCTGTTGTTGAGAGGTTGTTGCACCATAGAGGTAAATTTGATCCTGAAATTTCATGAATGATTTTTTTGAGAGGTTGTTGCTAAAGAGAAGGCTTCTAATGAGAGGTAACAGTGTTCGACGTAGCTTTCAAGAAATTGAGCGGAAATCATTTTTTCAGTTGCCTATTTTGTCTTTGAGTGTATTTTCTCCTAATGTGCAATTATGAGCATTGATTGATCACTGTATCACTGGTCTATATTGTAATTATTGTTCTTCATTACAGCGAAACCTTAATAATAAGACCACTTTTGATTCTGAAGAAAATGCGTTCTTATTATTGAGGTACAGTAAAACCTCACTAAAAGACCACACCAATATTAAGAACAAAATGTTCAAGTCCCATTTTAACTGTTTTGTTCTTTATTCAACCTCAATATTAAGACCACCTCAATAAGTAGACCAATGTTCAAGGGTCTAAATGGTGGTCTTACTATTGAGGTTTTACTGTAATTCGACAAAAATATCAATAAAGAGAAAATTTCAGACCAACTTTTAAAATAAAATTCATTTGCCGTATTTTAGTTTCGAAGAAGTATGCTGGTTATAAAACCTACAAGACACATCATTTTGCGTGGTGAAGAAACTATATTTTGATGATGTTTGAGGATTTGCAGCAACAGACAAAATTACGGCCTGTCGGAAATATCTTCAATTTAATACGTCAAACCTTCATTTCAGTCTGTTATACAGGGTTGCGTTGTACCAAAGATAGAATATATGTCGTCTCGTATGTAAAACATGCTGAACGTCTTCGAAATAAAAAAAACACTAAATTAATGAGTCCGTATTTTATGGACCTGTTGTTGATTTTCTTCCATATTTTAACTGGATACTCATACCCTCTCTCAACTAAGACCGGCTTTGTTCTGAACCAATGGTGGTCCAATTATTGCGGTTTATTGTACATGCACTACGTGACTTGATACATTATTACTGACTCTCTCTGGACATGATGTAAGTAGCAGGCCTTAGATAAATCACACAATTAGTAAATATTTCCCAGAATTCCCACAACATATTACAGGGACTGGTACTTCTAATACACGCAGAGAGTACGGAAATTCATTTCAAACAATTCTTGCCACAATAAACGCTCTTAAAACGAACACTATAGATCGAATGAGCCCATATTTGCTTTTGAACGTTCCAAGTCGAATAGTTGTCTTTAGTAACACTTCATAATAGCTCTGATCGAATGTGTAAGTAATTTTAACTAACTTTTTGTGTTCCAAAAGAGCTACCACCATAAAACCTCACAGTAAAACCTTTCTCCATGGACCAGTTTTCACTTCTTGCATAATCAGATCACCTTGCAACTTTCTTCATTTCCACTGGTGGTCTTATCATAGAGGTTTCATTGTACACTCTGATTCCCCCGCGCCCAAAGTGTCAGAATGAGGGGGACATGTTTCACAGTTAATTTCAACAAATTTAATTTTCTTGTTAAAAACCCCCAAAACAACAATTAAATTATACGATTAACACCAATCATGTACTAATTAATCGCGTATTATGGGATCGTTTCCAGAAATAAACTTTGGTGTCTTTATTGGACACATTGTGGACAATTGTTTGCTTTTTGTTCAAGTTGTTTTGCTGGAAGAGTTTCATCATGCCGCCATTACACACTATCTTTCTCAACGTGTGTCCTTTCTGTGTTCTCATTCTATAAAATAAATAAAATTATAAAACAAAATTATAAATAAATTTTGACTGGCATACTGTAATATAGGACTTATTTCACGAATTATTTTTATCATTTTATTTAGTCACAAGACTAATTTCGTGACAAACCACAGTGCCACATCTCAGTAACATCTCCCGAAGTTGTATCGTTATTGAGAGAGTGTTGTTCGAGAGAGGTTACATTGGTAGTAGATGTTTTCAACAGTTAAATTCGTTCATTATTCAACTTTTCAACAACTTTTCAACGTAAGCACTACCGACAGAAGTGTAGTTGGCGCCCGTTTATTATTCAACTTTTCAACGTAAGCACTACCGACAGACGTGTAGTTGGCGCCCGTTTATTATTTAACTTTTCAGCGTAAGCACTACCGACAGAAGTGTAGTTGGCGCCCGTTTATTATTCAACTTTTCAACGTAAGCACTACCGACAGAAGTGTAGTTGGCGCCCGTTTATTATTCAACTTTTCAACGTAAGCACTACCGACAGAAGTGTAGTTGGCGCCCGTTTATTATTCAACTTTTCAACGTAAGCACTACCGACAGAAGTGTAGTTGGCGCCCGTTTATTATTCAACTTTTCAACATAAGCGTTTCTGACAGCACTGTAGTTAGCGGCCCGTTTTTTATTCAACTTTTCAACATAAGCGTTTCTGACAGCACTGTAGTTGGCGCCCGTTTATTATACAACTTTGCAACATAAGCGTTTCTGACAGCACTGTAGTTGGCGCCTGTTTATTATACACATTTGCAACATAAGCGTTTCTGACAGCACTGTAGTTAGCGGCCCGTTTTTTATTCAACTTTTCAACATAAGCGTTTCTGACAGCACTGTAGTTAGCGGCCCGATTTTTATTCAACTTTTGTTGAAAACTATTTTGTAGCTGATCCAGATTTAATGTGATCATTCATTATTGTGCTGTGCGTTTTTCAAATAGCAAACACTTTTTGTGGGAAGAATGTCTTCCGACTAACTGCAATATGTTAGCAAGGGTCTCAGCTCGCCAATGGCATGCATTTGATAGCTTCGGTCTTATTTTTCTTAAAATCAACATCTTTTCGTAATAGCGACCCGTTCAGCCGGGCCGGAAATATGTACACATGTAGCTTGATGGCGGGACCAATGTATGGATATATCGGTATGTATCGTTATGATGAACCGTGTCTATATTCTAGCCAATGGCATAATGTATATAGTCCTATAGATGATCTTTTGTACTTTTGTAGAATAAAAAACAACGAAAGAAATAAAGCCATAATACTAACCCTGCCCTAGGCCCTTTATGATTAGAATAGAATTGCTGACGCAAATAAATACAATTTCTCAATCACGAAAGGTTTACACTGTAAGGTCAATGTATTCCACCAAACTCGTCGTAAAAATACAACTGAGTATTTAATCCAATGGCATTCATATCAGTTTATTTGTTGAAAATAGCATCGGTATACTTATGTACACAACTGCGTTTGCTATGAACATACAAACGCATAATATATATGGGTATGTACGTATTAGCATGTTATGTAAAAAATCGCTTACGTTCTTTGATTGGCGTTACCAATACATTGCAGTTGGAATAGGAACCTATCATATCAAGTATTGAAGTATATACATCGCAACCTCTCTAGAGCAACAAACTGGGGAAGGTTCAAATTTCGGCTGGTGTTGGGAGGTTGTTGCTATAGAGATGTTAAATTGTTAGTACATTTGTATACTGTTTATGACGGGAAATTTGATAATGATGGTGAAGAGAGTTTGTTGCTCAAGAGAAGGCCACTCAGCAATGAGAGGTTGCAATATAGGGTGAAACAAATGGCGCGAATTTCACAAAACTTCACAAAAATATAAAACTATTCCAACTCATAACAAACCCACCACAATATGTTAATAAGACAATTTAATATAGAAAGGGACGTCTCAAAACATCTGACAGCATATTCTGCCATTTCAAACCATTCCGACATCTCGGAGCAGCGGTACCATTATTGTCCTTACATCATCATAGTTCAAGATTTTATTTTCATTTTTCAGATCAGTAAGCCACATTGTATGGTCCATGAGGACAAACAAACACAACGTACATACATACAAACAAACATTTATGAGATGGAGAAGGAACAGACAAACACAAATACACTTATACCTACATATAATAAACATATATGTAAGCGACAAAGTACAAACTGAAATGCATACATGATACAGTAAAACCTCACTTAAAGACCACATCAAAATTGAGACCACCTGATTATTATGACCGCATCTTCATGCACCATATTGTCAAATTTTCTCCATAATTCAACGCGATAATTAGATTATTTTACAACTTAGACCAACTTTCTTCAGAACCAAAGATGGTCAAATAATTTGAGGTTTCACTGTATACAAACAGGTGACAATATTCAAATACATTGAGATCATTCATACATATACATCTAAACCAGGAAACGGACATATTAACTAATAACAGCCACATATCATAGCAACAAATAATCGTGCAAGTATATGATGGTGTTTCAATGCATATTCTATCATAAAAACTCAAGGATACACGGACAAACAAAAGAAAAAAACACAACAACGTAACGTAAACGATTCATGGAAAGTACACAATTGAGCTTCTTGAGTTTCTTATCGCGATATAAGGTTGGGCTGTATCATGTATACTGGTCAAATAAGCTAACGTGCCAGTATGAATATTGTGAATCTTCATTACATCTGAAACGAGGAACATGACTTTAACATGTTTGCATCGACTTATTTCGATTACACAATTCGTTTTAATCATAAATGTGATCAAAATCAACAGAAGATGTATCATCTCAAGTAGCATCTTAGAAACTAAGTGAACACGTATTGGCGTGCTAACTCTTTTGATCAGTATATATAGATAGTTGCCTGAACAATTATTTAAACCAAACTGTGTTATAACAATCGATTTTACTGTATTCGTTCGAATACAACGTAACAGCTTTTATTCGAACATGTTCGGTATTTTCCAGTAATATTTGTTTCATTAACAGTCCTGCAAGGTCGTGTTAAACAAAACATCAAGTGTACTCGTATAATGATATTCATCGTCGACCTCATCACAAAACAGACAGTTCTCTTTTCTCTTTCTGGTTTGTGTATTTGCTGCCTTATTTCCTTAAGTTAAGAGGGAATAAAAAAGTCACGTCTAAGTAATTCTAGATTTAAGAATATTTAAACCCCAGGGAAATTAAAAACCAGCAGGTCGTATCTATAAAATATAGATGTCCTTGAACTATTTTAGTGCATACCGTGTGTGAAGGCTGTTATTGTGCAAAATCTTATTACGTGTTAATGCCGGCTTTTAGTTTTGTTTACCACGATGATATTGGAATACGCGACTTTAATCAATGAATAACGTATTGATAAGAATTGTTTAGTACCAATGTCGTAAAACAAGACAATTATGTCAAACTATTCAGTAGATTTATTACAGAGTCGTTGAAAGTGGATAGGTGTATATATAGTATGTACTGGGTCATTTCAACAACATTCACCGGTCTAATAGATTACAGTGCAATCTATCTAGTGCTACACACTTGGAAGACGCATATTTCTGGCTGTTGTTAGGAGGTTGATGCTCTAGAGAGGTGGAATTGATATTTCATTCTTGCTATAGGAAAAATGGTTTTGTTGTTGGAAGGAGGTTGCTGCTCAAGAAAGGCAAAATTGAAAAAAAATCTTACCACTCGAAATGTTCGTACTGTTATTAAAGGGCGTTTTGTTTGCTCAGGCCGCACTGGAGAGCATGCACTGTAATCATATTCTAACATTGATAATATCAACAACATTTTACCAGTTCAAATACAAATAACACATAAACATTTTCCCAACAAAAATCACCTTCATACACGAACCTGGGTTAATATATTGTCGTTTCGATTTAGAGGCACGTTGTCTGATATTGAGAAGCCAGGAGCTGGACCGGAAGAAGACTTCCAACTATTTCGTTTGTGCATTAATTTATGTTGTGTATACTTCCGGCGCATTACCGCTATCACCTGAAATATAGTTCCATAATGATTGTAATTTCTTAACAAAATTATCTAAATCACTTGTATTTAATTCATTAATATCATTACCAAAATTACCTGAAACATAATACCAAAACGATTTTAATTTCTCAATCTAATTACAGAAATCATCTGAAAAAATAGTGCAAACTTGATCTTAATTTGTAATCAATGATTATTTTAATTGCTATGGTTAGAACGTCGACTCGGGGAACACGAAAATGCTGAAGTAAAATACAAGATAATTTAAGTAAAGGAATATGATATTCGATGCTTAATGCTATTGTGCATGAATCTAATACAAATTATGACTTTCCTATATACATGTCTACGTTGATTCATAAGCAGTTCTTTTAAAAGAAGACCCATATATATGTAATAAGGGTTGCTATAGACAGTGCAACCGTTCCAAAACTACACTCTTTGAAAGAAGCACATGTTTGATGTTTTTGAGAGTTTTTTGCTGTAGCTTGTTCCTTTGCTTTGTCTTTTTGTGTATTACGCCGTTCTGCCTTAGTCACTTGCAACTCTCTGAAAGTTTACGGGGCCAATAAGGACCAAAACTGTGGGAAGCCATGATAGATCGCACAGCATGGTATGCGGGCCTGCACGAATATTCGAAGATTTTTGGACACGTAGTCGTATAGTCTGTGGCTGACAGTTGAACATGCAGAACTTTGATGGCTCGGTCAGATGAGACCCACGGGTGGTCCCAGTCTCATAGGACTTGGAGGCCCGTACTGGCCTATATACATTGCCAAGTCCGTGTGCCAGGAGCTTTATGTAACCGATACATTACTAAGCAGTATTCCAGTTATATACGATGGTTAGATGACCTAATCAGTGCTCCTGGGTTACCAACTAATACAAGCCTGCTCCTCCTCAAGCAATTGACAACTTCCTTACAAACAACATAGTTCAGAGGTAGAGAACGAACGAAGGTCTTGTTAAATTGTCACAAAAGAACATACGCTTCGCCTGGGATCCGAACCCACGACCTCGTAATTAGCAGTCGAGTGTTCTACCGACAAAGCTAATCGGTCGGTGCTTTGTTTCTATAGAGAGGTTATATTGACAGTAAATTCTTAATACAGCAAAGTTTTTAGAGTTGTTGAAGAGAGGATGTTGCTCAAGACAAGGCCGCTCTGGAAAGGTTGCACTGTATTAAAATATCCAAGACATACCTCATTATTACAGAAACAGTATATCAGTGAGACGAATGAGCCCTGAAATAGTCAATATACATAATTCAAATATACATGTAGTAAACATTAAATAGAACGTATTTAATTCGTGGGGCTGTAATAAAGTTCATGGACATCATTTGGCATTGTCTTCATTATATATTTAGTGTGTATAGCGTGAGTTTATTTCACAATGTACCATGTCTGTGTTGTGTGCAAACAAAATAAGGATGATGCTAATTATATATACTATCGCCAGATGATAAATTATATATAAAACCTATAGTAGTAGATGCTCACTGTTACCATGTTATGAACTCACGGAATAGTTGATTACGCTTATAAATCAATATACATTCGAACCTCGGTTATTCGACAACATTCTATCCGAATACTTGGTATCATCCGAAATAAATATCATGTCCCGATGTACACTTTCTTATGCACGTCGAATTGAAATGTGCTATTTAAACCGTTTATTATTCGAAATAAAAATTGGGACCCGATGAATTCGAATGAACGTGGTCCGACTGTTCTATATATTTGAGAGTTGTTTTGTGAACAAGTGTAGCGTATTATTTAAACTGGCGTGCAATCTTGTTTCATTGCCTGCGACGTTTTCAGTTGTACTTGTAAAGCAGGAGAGTTTCAATGAGAACATCCGAAGGCAAATAGAGACCCAAGTGACATTAAAAATTCAAACTACGAAATTGCGACAGCCACATGAGATTTAAAAATGCTGTCTCCTCGATAATTGAAAAAAAAATCACAAAAATCAGCCCTGATAATCCGTCTGTGTAACATCCGTAAACAAGCAACGATTCAGAATTGAATTTCGCTATTCAGTGTTAGTTTAAACATGTTTAGACTCAAATTCCCTTAAGAGAAGCCCTAAGCCTATCAGTTTTGCAAATATTGAATTTCCGGAAACAGGATTTATCAACAAACCACACTATAACTATTTTCTTATTGAAGAACAACGACACCTCGTTATACGAGCTGGGACCAATATATACATTTATCGGTCCCAGAGTTATAAGACTATCAAAGGTACTGAATATAGTAGATCCTAGTTGTAAGGTCGTGTGATTGCTGAGTTAAATTGTGGAAGAAGTATTTTTAAATTGCTCCATGAAAATACATTCAGTTATTCATGGGGTGGTTATCGATGCGGAAAAGTTTATGAGTTAGGTCAACAAAACACTGATTTCTAAACAAAGTGACTTACCTGCGTTGAGATTAGAAGAGCAACCAGAATGTGATAAACTTCTTCAAATTTGGAATCAGGGGGAGGACGTATGGGTAACAGTAGATACTGTAATCCTAACATAGGGACCAGTATAAGGGTAGCCCGGGTAGCTTTCCTGAAATAAGAATTAAAAATATTGAATATATAAATCTTGTACCGTTAACATGTAAACTGTGTATCCTCCCCGGAGCAACAACTTTTGGGAGATGCAGAATTCGGCTGTAGCTTTACAGTTATTACGGGAATATTAATCATGTTGTTGAAGAGAGGGTCTCTCTAGAGAGGTTGTACTGTATAAAACAGAAGTAAACAATGAATAAACTACTTTCTGTATACACAGTAATATACATTGCAATCTCCCTATAGCAACATTCTTAGGAAAATGCAAACTGCACTGTTGTTGAGAGGTTATCGCTCCAGAGTGGTTGAAATGGCAGTAAATGTTTACCGCAGGACATTGATAATTGTTGTTGAAGGACGGTTGTTGTTCAAGAGATGGTCGTACTGTAATTATATACATGTTTATATCAACCTACTTCAGTTTGAATGTGATGAGAGCATACTGCTTATTTTCTGTCATTTTTAACGAGAATTAAAAGAAAAACAGTAAATAATAATTCCATTATATCATGAGCCCAAAACAAACGTCTGCAGATACATTTAGCAAAATACATCTATTGTGTAATGTGTCATATATGGATGTTTTTAGAGTGTTTTGAATTGGCGGTGTATTAAATTGGCGGACATCTCATTACCCGCCAAAATAAAAACTTCCGCTAATTTCAACACTTTTCCCAGGGAATATAAGTATTAGGTGAGTGTTATACTAGATCTAGTAATCATTCTCGTAAAAGCTTCATGCTCCTTGTTTTCCTTACCAAATTCTATTGGGTTTCTTTTGTACGTATCTAATTTTTGCTTTGATATTCGCGACAGATGAAAATTGACAAAATTGTATCAGTTGCTTTGATTCTTTATTGATGGTGTCTAAAATCTGCGGTTGTTTAGAATGGTGGTGTATAGATTTGGCGCCATCGATGTCACAGTGATCGCTAATACAGCTAAAATAAAAACATCGCCAAAATGGGTACATGCACTTATTTAATATGTCTCCGCTTGGAAAAAAGAAAACGCGCACATCTGTGTACACCATTATTATTTTTATTAAAACTTTGACATTTTGTAACTGTACCAACGTACTTAAAATTTCACTACGCATCTGATGACAACTGAACTGTTTTATATTAATTTAGTGATGATTCTAGTTTTCTCTTGATATCACAATAAACTATTGCAATGTATTGTTTTGGGATCTCTTCCGTGTAAGCTTCTGGGAAGCTTATTGTTGTTTTATGATGAGGCGGGAGATCGTGAGCTTTGAGGAGTTGAGCGGCCGACACAGTATGCTCTAAATTATCTCCCCTTTTTGAAGCAAGTGAAATAGTACATTTAAGTGGAAGTGGAATTTAAGAAAATATATTCCGTTGTTTAAAACATCAATCTGACTGCTAAATGCTTACAGCATAGTATGTTTTAATCTCCTTGGTTACAGACTTTTATATAACCATCCGTTAACCACACTTCGTTTAGTGTCTACATATACATGCAATACCATTATCAGTCTGCATTATTGTCGTCTTATTCCCTGCATTATCGTTTCTGAGAAGTGTACCTCTAGATGTTAGTGTTTGATGAACTAGTTCAGTGGTATGGCCTCGTATATAATTAAGTTGATGCCGTGATGCACACGCAGGTCCCGTAGATTATTAGGTTAATGTCGCGATATAAGCACAGAGATAAAATACTGAATACAGATTTCATATAGGCTAATATGACTAACATTCTTCTGGAGGCGTCGCCCATATGGAAAACCGGTGGCGACGATAAATATACGCAAATACAAAAAAAAATCATATAGGCATTTCTCATTTAAATACGTTCTGTCAAGTAGGACGGAAAATACAGAACAAATGCAAAGAAAAAAATGATTTGCTCTTTGTTATTACTTACATCAATAATGTTTACGTGCATTTCTTACACAAAAGTAGTGCACGTTCAATGAACAATGTATGCACAATTCTGTTTGTGTTATTACGTCTCTTTTGGTTTATTTTTTTCTAC
>JASFXZ010000188.1:0-53982 GCA_032209605.1 Mactromeris polynyma | reverse complement strand
TTTGCTCATTTTCTCAGGACTTAAAGACCTACCTACTCCGTCGACAAAATGTCTTCAGCTATGCAATATATCCATTTCAGAGTCAGTCAGAGCCAGTTAGAGTCAGTCAGAGTCAGTCATAGTCAGTCAGGGGCAGCATAAGCCGTAAATTTAGATGCAAGTATACACATATATATATATTTCAATAGTTGGCATCAAGACGAACAAAATGATGTATTACTTGACATATTTACGTGAAAACAAAATTTTCGCTAAAAATCGAAATCGCGTACAGGTCTTAACCTGTGATAGAATTTCATTTTTCTGAAAAAAAATATTTCTCTCCGATTTTGCTCATTTTCTCAGGACTTAAAGACCTACCTACTCCGTCGACAAAAATGTCTTCAGCTATGCAATATATCCATTTCAGTGTCAGTCAGAGCCAGTCAGAGTCAGTCAGAGTCAGTCAGAGTCAGTCAGAGACAATCAGGGGCAGCATAAGCCGTAAATTTAGATGCAAGTATACACATATATATATATTTCAATAGTTGGCATCAAGACGAACAAAATGATGTATTACTTGACATATTTACGTGAAAACAAAATTTTCGCTAAAAATCGAAATCGCGTACAGGTCTTGACCTGTGATAGAATTTCATTTTTCAGAAAAAAAATATTTCTCTCCGATTTTGCTCATTTTCTCAGGACTTAAAGACCTACCTACTCCGTCGACAAAAAAATGTCTTCAGCTATGCAATATATCCATTTCAGAGTCAGTCAGAGCCAGTCAGAGTCAGTCAGAGTCAGTCAGAGTCAGTCAGAGACAGTCAGGGGCAGCATAAGCCGTAAATTTAGATGCAAGTATACACATATATATATATTTCAATAGTTGGCATCAAGACGAACAAAATGATGTATTACTTGACATATTTACGTGAAAACAAAATTTTCGCTAAAAATCGAAATCGCGTACAGGTCTTGACCTGTGATAGAATTTCATTTTTCTGAAAAAAAATATTTCTCTCCGATTTTGCTCATTTTCTCAGGACTTAAAGACCTACCTACTCCGTCGACAAAATGTCTTCAGCTATGCAATATATCCATTTCAGTGTCAGTCAGAGCCAGTCAGAGTCAGTCAGAGTCAGTCAGAGTCAGTCAGAGACAATCAGGGGCAGCATAAGCCGTAAATTTAGATGCAAGTATACACATATATATATATTTCAATAGTTGGCATCAAGACGAACAAAATGATGTATTACTTGACATATTTACGTGAAAACAAAATTTTCGCTAAAAATCGAAATCGCGTACAGGTCTTGACCTGTGATAGAATTTCATTTTTCAGAAAAAAAATATTTCTCTCCGATTTTGCTCATTTTCTCAGGACTTAAAGACCTACCTACTCCGTCGACAAAAAAATGTCTTCAGCTATGCAATATATCCATTTCAGAGTCAGTCAGAGCCAGTCAGAGTCAGTCAGAGTCAGTCAGAGTCAGTCAGAGACAGTCAGGGGCAGCATAAGCCGTAAATTTAGATGCAAGTATACACATATATATATATTTCAATAGTTGGCATCAAGACGAACAAAATGATGTATTACTTGACATATTTACGTGAAAACAAAATTTTCGCTAAAAATCGAAATCGCGTACAGGTCTTGACCTGTGATAGAATTTCATTTTTCTGAAAAAAAATATTTCTCTCCGATTTTGCTCATTTTCTCAGGACTTAAAGACCTACCTACTCCGTCGACAAAATGTCTTCAGCTATGCAATATATCCATTTCAGAGTCAGTCAGAGCCAGTTAGAGTCAGTCAGAGTCAGTCATAGTCAGTCAGGGGCAGCATAAGCCGTAAATTTAGATGCAAGTATACACATATATATATATTTCAATAGTTGGCATCAAGACGAACAAAATGATGTATTACTTGACATATTTACGTGAAAACAAAATTTTCGCTAAAAATCGAAATCGCGTACAGGTCTTAACCTGTGATAGAATTTCATTTTTCTGAAAAAAAATATTTCTCTCCGATTTTGCTCATTTTCTCAGGACTTAAAGACCTACCTACTCCGTCGACAAAAATGTCTTCAGCTATGCAATATATCCATTTCAGAGTCAGTCAGAGCCAGTCAGAGTCAGTCAGAGTCAGTCAGAGTCAGTCAGAGACAGTCAGGGGCAGCATAAGCCGTAAATTTAGATGCAAGTATACACATATATATATATTTCAATAGTTGGCATCAAGACGAACAAAATGATGTATTACTTGACATATTTACGTGAAAACAAAATTTTCGCTAAAAATCGAAATCGCGTACAGGTCTTGACCTGTGATAGAATTTCATTTTTCTGAAAAAAAATATTTCTCTCCGATTTTGCTCATTTTCTCAGGACTTAAATACCTACCTACTCCGTCGACAAAAATGTCTTCAGCTATGCAATATATCCATTTCAGAGTCAGTCAGAGCCAGTTAGAGTCAGTCAGAGTCAGTCATAGTCAGTCAGGGGCAGCATAAGCCGTAAATTTAGATGCAAGTATACACATATATATATATTTCAATAGTTGACATCAAGACGAACAAAATGATGTATTACTTGACATATTTACGTGAAAACAAAATTTTCGCTAAAAATCGAAATCGCGTACAGGTCTTGACCTGTGATAGAATTTCATTTTTCTGAAAAAAAATATTTCTCTCCGATTTTGCTCATTTTCTCAGGACTTAAAGACCTACCTACTCCGTCGACAAAAATGTCTTCAGCTATGCAATATATCCATTTCAGAGTCAGTCAGAGCCAGTTAGAGTCAGTCAGAGTCAGTCATAGTCAGTCAGGGGCAGCATAAGCCGTAAATTTAGATGCAAGTATACACATATATATATATTTCAATAGTTGGCATCAAGACGAACAAAATGATGTATTACTTGACATATTTACGTGAAAACAAAATTTTCGCTAAAAATCGAAATCGCGTACAGGTCTTGACCTGTGATAGAATTTCATTTTTCTGAAAAAAAATATTTCTCTCCGATTTTGCTCATTTTCTCAGGACTTAAATACCTACCTACTCCGTCGACAAAAATGTCTTCAGCTATGCAATATATCCATTTCAGAGTCAGTCAGAGTCAGTCAGAGTCAGTCAGAGTCAGTCATAGTCAGTCAGGGGCAGCATAAGCCGTAAATTTAGATGCAAGTATACACATATATATATATTTCAATAGTTGGCATCAAGACGAACAAAATGATGTATTACTTGACATATTTACGTGAAAACAAAATTTTCGCTAAAAATCGAAATCGCGTACAGGTCTTGACCTGTGATAGAATTTCATTTTTCTGAAAAAAAATATTTCTCTCCGATTTTGCTCATTTTCTCAGGACTTAAAGACCTACCTACTCCGTCGACAAAAATGTCTTCAGCTATGCAATATATCCATTTCAGAGTCAGTCAGAGCCAGTTAGAGTCAGTCAGAGTCAGTCATAGTCAGTCAGGGGCAGCATAAGCCGTAAATTTAGATGCAAGTATACACATATATATATATTTCAATAGTTGGCATCAAGACGAACAAAATGATGTATTACTTGACATATTTACGTGAAAACAAAATTTTCGCTAAAAATCGAAATCGCGTACAGGTCTTGACCTGTGATAGAATTTCATTTTTCTGAAAAAAAATATTTCTCTCCGATTTTGCTCATTTTCTCAGGACTTAAAGACCTACCTACTCCGTCGACAAAAATGTCTTCAGCTATGCAATATATCCATTTCAGAGTCAGTCAGAGTCAGTCAGAGTCAGTCAGAGTCAGTCAGAGTCAGTCAGAGACAGTCAGGGGCAGCATAAGCCGTAAATTTAGATGCAAGTATACACATATATATATATTTCAATAGTTGGCATCAAGACGAACAAAATGATGTATTACTTGACATATTTACGTGAAAACAAAATTTTCGCTAAAAATCGAAATCGCGTACAGGTCTTGACCTGTGATAGAATTTCATTTTTCTGAAAAAAAATATTTCTCTCCGATTTTGCTCATTTTCTCAGGACTTAAAGACCTACCTACTCCGTCGACAAAAATGTCTTCAGCTATGCAATATATCCATTTCAGAGTCAGTCAGAGCCAGTTAGAGTCAGTCAGAGTCAGTCATAGTCAGTCAGGGGCAGCATAAGCCGTAAATTTAGATGCAAGTATACACATATATATTTCAATAGTTGACATCAAGACGAACAAAATGATGTATTACTTGACATATTTACGTGAAAACAAAATTTTCGCTAAAAATCGAAATCGCGTACAGGTCTTGACCTGTGATAGAATTTCATTTTTCTGAAAAAAAATATTTCTCTCCGATTTTGCTCATTTTCTCAGGACTTAAAGACCTACCTACTCCGTCGACAAAAATGTCTTCAGCTATGCAATATATCCATTTCAGAGTCAGTCAGAGCCAGTTAGAGTCAGTCAGAGTCAGTCATAGTCAGTCAGGGGCAGCATAAGCCGTAAATTTAGATGCAAGTATACACATATATATTTCAATAGTTGACATCAAGACGAACAAAATGATGTATTACTTGACATATTTACGTGAAAACCAAATTTTCGCTAAAAATCGAAATCGCGTACAGGTCTTGAGCTGTGATAGAATTTCATTTTTCTGAAAAAAAATATTTCTCTCCGATTTTGCTCATTTTCTCAGGACTTAAAGACCTACCTACTCCGTCGACAAAAATGTCTTCAGCTATGCAATATATCCATTTCAGAGTCAGTCAGAGCCAGTTAGAGTCAGTCAGAGTCAGTCATAGTCAGTCAGGGGCAGCATAAGCCGTAAATTTAGATGCAAGTATACACATATATATTTCAATAGTTGACATCAAGACGAACAAAATGATGTATTACTTGACATATTTACGTGAAAACAAAATTTTCGCTAAAAATCGAAATCGCGTACAGGTCTTGACCTGTGATAGAATTTCATTTTTCAGAAAAAAAATATTTCTCTCCGATTTTGCTCATTTTCTCAGGACTTAAAGACCTACCTACTCCGTCGACAAAAAATGTCTTCAGCTATGCAATATATCCATTTCAGAGTCAGTCAGAGCAAGTCAGAGTCAGTCAGAGTCAGTCAGAGTCAGTCAGAGACAGTCAGGGGCAGCATAAGCCGTAAATTTAGATGCAAGTATACACATATATATATATTTCAATAGTTGGCATCAAGACGAACAAAATGATGTATTACTTGACATATTTACGTGAAAACAAAATTTTCGCTAAAAATCGAAATCGCGTACAGGTCTTGACCTGTGAGAGAATTTCATTTTTCTGAAAAAAAATATTTCTCTCCGATTTTGCTCATTTTCTCAGGACTTAAAGACCTACCTACTCCGTCGACAAAAATGTCTTCAGCTATGCAATATATCCATTTCAGAGTCAGTCAGAGCCAGTTAGAGTCAGTCAGAGTCAGTCATAGTCAGTCAGGGGCAGCATAAGCCGTAAATTTAGATGCAAGTATACACATATATATTTCAATAGTTGACATCAAGACGAACAAAATGATGTATTACTTGACATATTTACGTGAAAACAAAATTTTCGCTAAAAATCGAAATCGCGTACAGGTCTTGACCTGTGATAGAATTTCATTTTTCTGAAAAAAAATAATTCTCTCCGATTTTGCTCATTTTCTCAGGACTTAAAGACCTACCTACTCCGTCGACAAAAATGTCTTCAGCTATGCAATATATCCATTTCAGAGTCAGTCAGAGCCAGTTAGAGTCAGTCAGAGTCAGTCATAGTCAGTCAGGGGCAGCATAAGCCGTAAATTTAGATGCAAGTATACACATATATATATATTTCAATAGTTGGCATCAAGACGAACAAAATGATGTATTACTTGACATATTTACGTGAAAACAAAATTTTCGCTAAAAATCGAAATCGCGTACAGGTCTTGACATGTGATAGAATATCATTTTTCTGAAAAAAAATATTTCTCTCCGATTTTGCTCATTTTCTCAGGACTTAAAGACCTACCTACTCCGTCGACAAAAATGTCTTCAGCTATGCAATATATCCATTTCAGAGTCAGTCAGAGTCAGTCAGAGTCAGTCAGAGTCAGTCAGAGTCAGTCAGAGACAGTCAGGGGCAGCATAAGCCGTAAATTTAGATGCAAGTATACACATATATATATATTTCAATAGGTGGCATCAAGACGAACAAAATGATGTATTACTTGACATATTTACGTGAAAACAAACTTTTCGCTAAAAATCGAAATCGCGTACAGGTCTTGACCTGTGATAGAATTTCATTTTTCTGAAAAAAAATATTTCTCTCCGATTTTGCTCATTTTCACAGGACTTAAAGACCTACCTACTCCGTCGACAAAAATGTCTTCAGCTATGCAATATATCCATTTCAGAGTCAGTCAGAGCCAGTCAGAGTCAGTCAGAGTCAGTCATAGTCAGTCAGGGGCAGCATAAGCCGTAAATTTAGATGCAAGTATACACATATATATATATTTCAATAGTTGGCATCAAGACGAACAAAATGATGTATTACTTGACATATTTACGTGAAAACAAAATTTTCGCTAAAAATCGAAATCGCGTACAGGTCTTGACCTGTGATAGAATTTCATTTTTCTGAAAAAAAATATTTCTCTCCGATTTTGCTCATTTTCTCAGGACTTAAAGACCTACCTACTCCGTCGACAAAAATGTCTTCAGCTATGCAATATATCCATTTCAGAGTCAGTCAGAGCCAGTCAGAGTCAGTCAGAGTCAGTCAGAGTCAGTCAGAGACAGTCAGGGGCAGCATAAGCCGTAAATTTAGATGCAAGTATACACATATATATATATTTCAATAGTTGGCATCAAGACGAACAAAATGATGTATTACTTGACATATTTACGTGAAAACAAAATTTTCGCTAAAAATCGAAATCGCGTACAGGTCTTGACCTGTGATAGAATTTCATTTTTCTGAAAAAAAATATTTCTCTCCGATTTTGCTCATTTTCTCAGGACTTAAAGACCTACCTACTCCGTCGACAAAAATGTCTTCAGCTATGCAATATATCCATTTCAGAGTCAGTCAGAGCCAGTTAGAGTCAGTCAGAGTCAGTCATAGTCAGTCAGGGGCAGCATAAGCCGTAAATTTAGATGCAAGTATACACATATATATATATTTCAATAGTTGGCATCAAGACGAACAAAATGATGTATTACTTGACATATTTACGTGAAAACAAAATTTTCGCTAAAAATCGAAATCGCGTACAGGTCTTGACCTGTGATAGAATTTCATTTTTCTGAAAAAAAATATTTCTCTCCGATTTTGCTCATTTTCTCAGGACTTAAAGATCTACCTACTCCGTCGACAAAAATGTCTTCAGCTATGCAATATATCCATTTCAGAGTCAGTCAGAGTCAGTCAGAGTCAGTCAGAGTCAGTCAGAGTCAGTCAGAGTCAGTCAGAGTCAGTCATAGTCAGTCAGGGGCAGCATAAGCCGTAAATTTAGATGCAAGTATACACATATATATTTCAATAGTTGACATCAAGACGAACAAAATGATGTATTACTTGACATATTTACGTGAAAACAAAATTTTCGCTAAAAATCGAAATCGCGTACAGGTCTTGACCTGTGATAGAATTTCATTTTTCTGAAAAAAAATATTTCTCTCCGATTTTGCTCATTTTCTCAGGACTTAAAGACCTACCTACTCCGTCGACAAAAATGTCTTCAGCTATGCAATATATCCATTTCAGAGTCAGTCAGAGCCAGTTAGAGTCAGTCAGAGTCAGTCATAGTCAGTCAGGGGCAGCATAAGCCGTAAATTTAGATGCAAGTATACACATATATATATATTTCAATAGTTGGCATCAAGACGAACAAAATGATGTATTACTTGACATATTTACGTGAAAACAAAATTTTCGCTAAAAATCGAAATCGCGTACAGGTCTTGACCTGTGATAGAATTTCATTTTTCTGAAAAAAAATATTTCTCTCCGATTTTGCTCATTTTCTCAGGACTTAAAGACCTACCTACTCCGTCGACAAAAATGTCTTCAGCTATGCAATATATCCATTTCAGAGTCAGTCAGAGCCAGTTAGAGTCAGTCAGAGTCAGTCATAGTCAGTCAGGGGCAGCATAAGCCGTAAATTTTGATGCAAAGTATACACATATATATTTCAATAGTTGACATCAAGACGAACAAAATGATGTATTACTTGACATATTTACGTGAAAACTAAATTTTCGCTAAAAATCGAAATCGCGTACAGGGTTGACCTGTGATAGAATTTCATTTTTCTGAAAAAAAATATTTCTCTCCGATTTTGCTCATTTTCTCAGGACTTAAAGACCCACCTACTCCGTCGACAAAAATGTCTTCAGCTATGCAATATATCCATTTCAGAGTCAGTCAGAGCCAGTTAGAGTCAGTCAGAGTCAGTCATAGTCAGTCAGGGGCAGCATAAGCCGTAAATTTAGATGCAAGTATACACATATATATTTCAATAGTTGACATCAAGACGAACAAAATGATGTATTACTTGACATATTTACGTGAAAACCAAATTTTCGCTAAAAATCGAAATCGCGTACAGGTCTTGGACCTGTGATAGAATTTCATTTTTCTGAAAAAAAATATTTCTCTCCGATTTTGCTCATTTTGTCAGGACTTAAAGACCTACCTACTCCGTCGACAAAAATGTCTTCAGCTATGCAATATATCCATTTCAGAGTCAGTCAGAGCCAGTTAGAGTCAGTCAGAGTCAGTCATAGTCAGTCAGGGGCAGCATAAGCCGTAAATTTAGATGCAAGTATACACATATATATTTCAATAGTTGACATCAAGACGAACAAAATGATGTATTACTTGACATATTTACGTGAAAACAAAATTTTCGCTAAAAATCGAAATCGCGTACAGGTCTTGACCTGTGATAGAATTTCATTTTTCTGAAAAAAAATATTTCTCTCCGATTTTGCTCATTTTCTCAGGACTTAAAGACCTACCTACTCCGTCGACAAAAATGTCTTCAGCTATGCAATATATCCATTTCAGAGTCAGTCAGAGCCAGTTAGAGTCAGTCAGAGTCAGTCATAGTCAGTCAGGGGCAGCATAAGCCGTAAATTTTGATGCAAGTATACACATATATATTTCAATAGTTGACATCAAGACGAACAAAATGATGCATTACTTGACATATTTACGTGAAAACAAAATTTTCGCTAAAAATCGAAATCGCGTACAGGTCTTGGACCTGTGATAGAATTTCATTTTTCTGAAAAAAAATATTTCTCTCCGATTTTGCTCATTTTCTCAGGACTTAAAGACCTACCTGCTCCGTCGACAAAAAAATGTCTTCAGCTATGCAATATATCCATTTCAGAGTCAGTCAGAGCCAGTCAGAGTCAGTCAGAGTCAGTCAGAGTCAGTCAGAGACAGTCAGGGGCAGCATAAGCCGTAAATTTAGATGCAAGTATACACATATATATTTCAATAGTTGACATCAAGACGAACAAAATGATGTATTACTTGACATATTTACGTGAAAACAAAATTTTCGCTAAAAATCGAAATCGCGTACAGGTCTTGACCTGTGATAGAATTTCATTTTTCTGAAAAAAAATATTTCTCTCCGATTTTGCTCATTTTCTCAGGACTTAAAGACCTACCTACTCCGTCGACAAAAATGTCTTCAGCTATGCAATATATCCATTTCAGAGTCAGTCAGAGCCAGTTAGAGTCAGTCAGAGTCAGTCATAGTCAGTCAGGGGCAGCATAAGCCGTAAATTTAGATGCAAGTATACACATATATATTTCAATAGTTGACATCAAGACGAACAAAATGATGTATTACTTGACATATTTACGTGAAAACAAAATTTTCGCTAAAAATCGAAATCGCGTACAGGTCTTGACCTGTGATAGAATTTCATTTTTCTGAAAAAAAATATTTCTCTCCGATTTTGCTCATTTTCTCAGGACTTAAAGACCTACCTACTCCGTCGACAAAATGTCTTCAGCTATGCAATATATCCATTTCAGAGTCAGTCAGAGCCAGTTAGAGTCAGTCAGAGTCAGTCATAGTCAGTCAGGGGCAGCATAAGCCGTAAATTTAGATGCAAGTATACACATATATATATATTTCAATAGTTGGCATCAAGACGAACAAAATGATGTATTACTTGACATATTTACGTGAAAACAAAATTTTCGCTAAAAATCGAAATCGCGTACAGGTCTTGACCTGTGATAGAATTTCATTGTTCTAAAAAAAAATATTTCTCTCCGATTTTGCTCATTTTCTCAGGACTTAAAGACCTACCTACTCCGTCGACAAAAATGTCTTCAGCTATGCAATATATCCATTTCAGAGTCAGTCAGAGCCAGTTAGAGTCAGTCAGAGTCAGTCATAGTCAGTCAGGGGCAGCATAAGCCGTAAATTTAGATGCAAGTATACACATATATATTTCAATAGTTGGCATCAAGACGAACAAAATGATGTATTACTTGACATATTTACGTGAAAACAAAATTTTCGCTAAAAATCGAAATCGCGTACAGGTCTTAACCTGTGATAGAATTTCATTTTTCTGAAAAAAATATTTCTCTCCGATTTTGCTCATTTTCTCAGGACTTAAAGACCTACCTACTCCGTCGACAAAAATGTCTTCAGCTATGCAATATATCCATTTCAGAGTCAGTCAGAGCCAGTCAGAGTCAGTCAGAGTCAGTCAGAGTCAGTCAGAGACAGTCAGGGGCAGCATAAGCCGTAAATTTAGATGCAAGTATACACATATATATTTCAATAGTTGACATCAAGACGAACAAAATGATGTATTACTTGACATATTTACGTGAAAACAAAATTTTCGCTAAAAATCGAAATCGCGTACAGGTCTTGACCTGTGATAGAATTTCATTTTTCTGAAAAAAAATATTTCTCTCCGATTTTGCTCATTTTCTCAGGACTTAAAGACCTACCTACTCCGTCGACAAAAATGTCTTCAGCTATGCAATATATCCATTTCAGAGTCAGTCAGAGTCAGTCAGAGTCAGTCAGAGTCAGTCAGAGTCAGTCAGAGTCAGTCAGAGTCAGTCAGAGACAGTCAGGGGCAGCATAAGCCGTAAATTTAGATGCAAGTATACACATATATATATATTTCAATAGTTGGCATCAAGACGAACAAAATGATGTATTACTTGACATATTTACGTGAAAACAAAATTTTCGCTAAAAATCGAAATCGCGTACAGGTCTTGACCTGTGATAGAATTTCATTTTTCTGAAAAAAAATATTTCTCTCCGATTTTGCTCATTTTCTCAGGATTTAAAGACCTACCTACTCCGTCGACAAAATGTCTTCAGCTATGCAATATATCCATTTCAGAGTCAGTCAGAGCCAGTTAGAGTCAGTCAGAGTCAGTCATAGTCAGTCAGGGGCAGCATAAGCCGTAAATTTAGATGCAAGTATACACATATATATATATTTCAATAGTTGGCATCAAGACGAACAAAATGATGTATTACTTGACATATTTACGTGAAAACAAAATTTTCGCTAAAAATCGAAATCGCGTACAGGTCTTGACCTGTGATAGAATTTCATTTTTCTGAAAAAAAATATTTCTCTCCGATTTTGCTCATTTTCTCAGGACTTAAAGACCTACCTACTCCGTCGACAAAAATGTCTTCAGCTATGCAATATATCCATTTCAGAGTCAGTCAGAGCCAGTTAGAGTCAGTCAGAGTCAGTCATAGTCAGTCAGGGGCAGCATAAGCCGTAAATTTAGATGCAAGTATACACATATATATATATATTTCAATAGTTGGCATCAAGACGAACAAAATGATGTATTACTTGACATATTTACGTGAAAACAAAATTTTCGCTAAAAATCGAAATCGCGTACAGGTCTTGACCTGTGATAGAATTTCATTTTTCTGAAAAAAAATATTTCTCTCCGATTTTGCTCATTTTCTCAGGACTTAAAGACCTACCTACTCCGTCAACAAAAATGTCTTCAGCTATGCAATATATCCATTTCAGAGTCAGTCAGAGCCAGTTAGAGTCAGTTAGAGTCAGTCATAGTCAGTCAGGGGCAGCATAAGCCGTAAATTTAGATGCAAGTATACACATATATATTTCAATAGTTGACATCAAGACGAACAAAATGATGTATTACTTGACATATTTACGTGAAAACAAAATTTTCGCTAAAAATCGAAATCGCGTACAGGTCTTGACCTGTGATAGAATTTCATTTTTCTGAAAAAAAATATTTCTCTCCGATTTTGCTCATTTTCTCAGGACTTAAAGACCTACCTACTCCGTCGACAAAATGTCTTCAGCTATGCAATATATCCATTTCAGAGTCAGTCAGAGCCAGTTAGAGTCAGTCAGAGTCAGTCATAGTCAGTCAGGGGCAGCATAAGCCGTAAATTTAGATGCAAGTATACACATATATATATATTTCAATAGTTGGCATCAAGACGAACAAAATGATGTATTACTTGACATATTTACGTGAAAACAAAATTTTCGCTAAAAATCGAAATCGCGTACAGGTCTTGACCTGTGATAGAATTTCATTTTTCTGAAAAAAAATATTTCTCTCCGATTTTGCTCATTTTCTCAGGACTTAAAGACCTACCTACTCCGTCGACAAAAATGTCTTCAGCTATGCAATATATCCATTTCAGAGTCAGTCAGAGTCAGTCAGAGTCAGTCAGAGACAGTCAAGGGCAGTCAGGGGCAGCATAAGCCATAAATTTAGATGCAAGTATACACATATATATATATTTCAATAGTTGGCATCAAGACGAACAAAATGATGTATTACTTGACATATTTACGTGAAAACAAAATTTTCGCTAAAAATCGAAATCGCGTACAGGTCTTGACCTGTGATAGAATTTCATTTTTCTGAAAAAAAATATTTCTCTCCGATTTTGCTCATTTTCTCAGGACTTAAAGACCTACCTACTCCGTCGACAAAAATGTCTTCAGCTATGCAATATATCCATTTCAGAGTCAGTCAGAGCCAGTTAGAGTCAGTCAGAGTCAGTCATAGTCAGTCAGGGGCAGCATAAGCCGTAAATTTAGATGCAAGTATACACATATATATTTCAATAGATGACATCAAGACGAACAAAATGATGTATTACTTGACATATTTACGTGAAAACAAAATTTTCGCTAAAAATCGAAATCGCGTACAGGTCTTGACCTGTGATAGAATTTCATTTTTCTGAAAAAAAATATTTCTCTCCGATTTTGCTCATTTTCTCAGGACTTAAAGACCTACCTACTCCGTCGACAAAAATGTCTTCAGCTATGCAATATATCCATTTCAGAGTCAGTCAGAGCCAGTTAGAGTCAGTCAGAGTCAGTCATAGTCAGTCAGGGGCAGCATAAGCCGTAAATTTAGATGCAAGTATACACATATATATATATTTCAATAGTTGGCATCAAGACGAACAAAATGATGTATTACTTGACATATTTACGTGAAAACAAAATTTTCGCTAAAAATCGAAATCGCGTACAGGTCTTGACCTGTGATAGAATTTCATTTTTCTGAAAAAAAATATTTCTCTCCGATTTTGCTCATTTTCTCAGGACTTAAAGACCTACCTACTCCGTCGACAAAAATGTCTTCAGCTATGCAATATATCCATTTCAGAGTCAGTCAGAGCCAGTTAGAGTCAGTCAGAGTCAGTCATAGTCAGTCAGGGGCAGCATAAGCCGTAAATTTAGATGCAAGTATACACATATATATATATTTCAATAGTTGGCATCAAGACGAACAAAATGATGTATTACTTGACATATTTACGTGAAAACAAAATTTCGCTAAAAATCGAAATCGCGTACAGGTCTTGACCTGTGATAGAATTTCATTTTTCTGAAAAAAAATATTTCTCTCCGATTTTGCTCATTTTCTCAGGACTTAAAGACCTACCTACTCCGTCGACAAAAATGTCTTCAGCTATGCAATATATCCATTTCAGAGTCAGTCAGAGCCAGTCAGAGTCAGTCAGAGTCAGTCAGAGACAGTCAGGGGCAGCATAAGCCGTAAATTTAGATGCAAGTATACACATATATATATATTTCAATAGTTGGCATCAAGACGAACAAAATGATGTATTACTTGACATATTTACGTGAAAACAAAATTTTCGCTAAAAATCGAAATCGCGTACAGGTCTTAACCTGTGATAGAATTTCATTTTTCTGAAAAAAAATATTTCTCTCCGATTTTGCTCATTTTCTCAGGACTTAAAGACCTACCTACTCCGTCGACAAAAATGTCTTCAGCTATGCAATATATCCATTTCAGTGTCAGTCAGAGCCAGTCAGAGTCAGTCAGAGTCAGTCAGAGTCAGTCAGAGACAATCAGGGGCAGCATAAGCCGTAAATTTAGATGCAAGTATACACATATATATATATTTCAATAGTTGGCATCAAGACGAACAAAATGATGTATTACTTGACATATTTACGTGAAAACAAAATTTTCGCTAAAAATCGAAATCGCGTACAGGTCTTGACCTGTGATAGAATTTCATTTTTCAGAAAAAAAATATTTCTCTCCGATTTTGCTCATTTTCTCAGGACTTAAAGACCTACCTACTCCGTCGACAAAAAAATGTCTTCAGCTATGCAATATATCCATTTCAGAGTCAGTCAGAGCCAGTCAGAGTCAGTCAGAGTCAGTCAGAGTCAGTCAGAGACAGTCAGGGGCAGCATAAGCCGTAAATTTAGATGCAAGTATACACATATATATATATTTCAATAGTTGGCATCAAGACGAACAAAATGATGTATTACTTGACATATTTACGTGAAAACAAAATTTTCGCTAAAAATCGAAATCGCGTACAGGTCTTGACCTGTGATAGAATTTCATTTTTCTGAAAAAAATATTTCTCTCCGATTTTGCTCATTTTCTCAGGACTTAAAGACCTACCTACTCCGTCGACAAAATGTCTTCAGCTATGCAATATATCCATTTCAGTGTCAGTCAGAGCAAGTCAGAGTCAGTCAGAGTCAGTCAGAGTCAGTCAGAGACAGTCAGGGGCAGCATAAGCCGTAAATTTAGATGCAAGTATACACATATATATATATTTCAATAGTTGGCATCAAGACGAACAAAATGATGTATTACTTGACATATTTACGTGAAAACAAAATTTTCGCTAAAAATCGAAATCGCGTACAGGTCTTGACCTGTGATAGAATTTCATTTTTCTGAAAAAAAATATTTCTCTCCGATTTTGCTCATTTTCTCAGGACTTAAAGACCTACCTACTCCGTCGACAAAATGTCTTCAGCTATGCAATATATCCATTTCAGAGTCAGTCAGAGCCAGTTAGAGTCAGTCAGAGTCAGTCATAGTCAGTCAGGGGCAGCATAAGCCGTAAATTTAGATGCAAGTATACACATATATATATATTTCAATAGTTGGCATCAAGACGAACAAAATGATGTATTACTTGACATATTTACGTGAAAACAAAATTTTCGCTAAAAATCGAAATCGCGTACAGGTCTTAACCTGTGATAGAATTTCATTTTTCTGAAAAAAAATATTTCTCTCCGATTTTGCTCATTTTCTCAGGACTTAAAGACCTACCTACTCCGTCGACTAAAATGTCTTCAGCTATGCAATATATCCATTTCAGAGTCAGTCAGAGCCAGTCAGAGTCAGTCAGAGTCAGTCAGAGTCAGTCAGAGACAGTCAGGGGCAGCATAAGCCGTAAATTTAGATGCAAGTATACACATATATATATATTTCAATAGTTGGCATCAAGACGAACAAAATGATGTATTACTTGACATATTTACGTGAAAACAAAATTTTCGCTAAAAATCGAAATCGCGTACAGGTCTTGACCTGTGAGAGAATTTCATTTTTCTGAAAAAAAATATTTCTCTCCGATTTTGCTCATTTTCTCAGGACTTAAAGACCTACCTACTCCGTCGACAAAAATGTCTTCAGCTATGCAATATATCCATTTCAGAGTCAGTCAGAGCCAGTTAGAGTCAGTCAGAGTCAGTCATAGTCAGTCAGGGGCAGCATAAGCCGTAAATTTAGATGCAAGTATACACATATATATTTCAATAGTTGACATCAAGACGAACAAAATGATGTATTACTTGACATATTTACGTGAAAACAAAATTTTCGCTAAAAATCGAAATCGCGTACAGGTCTTGACCTGTGATAGAATTTCATTTTTCTGAAAAAAAATATTTCTCTCCGATTTTGCTCATTTTCTCAGGACTTAAAGACCTACCTACTCCGTCGACAAAAATGTCTTCAGCTATGCAATATATCCATTTCAGAGTCAGTCAGAGCCAGTTAGAGTCAGTCAGAGTCAGTCATAGTCAGTCAGGGGCAGCATAAGCCGTAAATTTAGATGCAAGTATACACATATATATATATTTCAATAGTTGGCATCAAGACGAACAAAATGATGTATTACTTGACATATTTACGTGAAAACAAAATTTTCGCTAAAAATCGAAATCGCGTACAGGTCTTGACATGTGATAGAATATCATTTTTCTGAAAAAAAATATTTCTCTCCGATTTTGCTCATTTTCTCAGGACTTAAAGACCTACCTACTCCGTCGACAAAAATGTCTTCAGCTATGCAATATATCCATTTCAGAGTCAGTCAGAGTCAGTCAGAGTCAGTCAGAGTCAGTCAGAGTCAGTCAGAGACAGTCAGGGGCAGCATAAGCCGTAAATTTAGATGCAAGTATACACATATATATATATTTCAATAGGTGGCATCAAGACGAACAAAATGATGTATTACTTGACATATTTACGTGAAAACAAACTTTTCGCTAAAAATCGAAATCGCGTACAGGTCTTGACCTGTGATAGAATTTCATTTTTCTGAAAAAAAATATTTCTCTCCGATTTTGCTCATTTTCACAGGACTTAAAGACCTACCTACTCCGTCGACAAAAATGTCTTCAGCTATGCAATATATCCATTTCAGAGTCAGTCAGAGCCAGTCAGAGTCAGTCAGAGTCAGTCATAGTCAGTCAGGGGCAGCATAAGCCGTAAATTTAGATGCAAGTATACACATATATATATATTTCAATAGTTGGCATCAAGACGAACAAAATGATGTATTACTTGACATATTTACGTGAAAACAAAATTTTCGCTAAAAATCGAAATCGCGTACAGGTCTTGACCTGTGATAGAATTTCATTTTTCTGAAAAAAAATATTTCTCTCCGATTTTGCTCATTTTCTCAGGACTTAAAGACCTACCTACTCCGTCGACAAAAATGTCTTCAGCTATGCAATATATCCATTTCAGAGTCAGTCAGAGCCAGTCAGAGTCAGTCAGAGTCAGTCAGAGTCAGTCAGAGACAGTCAGGGGCAGCATAAGCCGTAAATTTAGATGCAAGTATACACATATATATATATTTCAATAGTTGGCATCAAGACGAACAAAATGATGTATTACTTGACATATTTACGTGAAAACAAAATTTTCGCTAAAAATCGAAATCGCGTACAGGTCTTGACCTGTGATAGAATTTCATTTTTCTGAAAAAAAATATTTCTCTCCGATTTTGCTCATTTTCTCAGGACTTAAAGACCTACCTACTCCGTCGACAAAAATGTCTTCAGCTATGCAATATATCCATTTCAGAGTCAGTCAGAGCCAGTTAGAGTCAGTCAGAGTCAGTCATAGTCAGTCAGGGGCAGCATAAGCCGTAAATTTAGATGCAAGTATACACATATATATATATTTCAATAGTTGGCATCAAGACGAACAAAATGATGTATTACTTGACATATTTACGTGAAAACAAAATTTTCGCTAAAAATCGAAATCGCGTACAGGTCTTGACCTGTGATAGAATTTCATTTTTCTGAAAAAAAATATTTCTCTCCGATTTTGCTCATTTTCTCAGGACTTAAAGATCTACCTACTCCGTCGACAAAAATGTCTTCAGCTATGCAATATATCCATTTCAGAGTCAGTCAGAGTCAGTCAGAGTCAGTCAGAGTCAGTCAGAGTCAGTCAGAGTCAGTCAGAGTCAGTCATAGTCAGTCAGGGGCAGCATAAGCCGTAAATTTAGATGCAAGTATACACATATATATTTCAATAGTTGACATCAAGACGAACAAAATGATGTATTACTTGACATATTTACGTGAAAACAAAATTTTCGCTAAAAATCGAAATCGCGTACAGGTCTTGACCTGTGATAGAATTTCATTTTTCTGAAAAAAAATATTTCTCTCCGATTTTGCTCATTTTCTCAGGACTTAAAGACCTACCTACTCCGTCGACAAAAATGTCTTCAGCTATGCAATATATCCATTTCAGAGTCAGTCAGAGCCAGTTAGAGTCAGTCAGAGTCAGTCATAGTCAGTCAGGGGCAGCATAAGCCGTAAATTTTGATGCAAGTATACACATATATATTTCAATAGTTGACATCAAGACGAACAAAATGATGCATTACTTGACATATTTACGTGAAAACAAAATTTTCGCTAAAAATCGAAATCGCGTACAGGTCTTGGACCTGTGATAGAATTTCATTTTTCTGAAAAAAAATATTTCTCTCCGATTTTGCTCATTTTCTCAGGACTTAAAGACCTACCTGCTCCGTCGACAAAAAAATGTCTTCAGCTATGCAATATATCCATTTCAGAGTCAGTCAGAGCCAGTCAGAGTCAGTCAGAGTCAGTCAGAGTCAGTCAGAGACAGTCAGGGGCAGCATAAGCCGTAAATTTAGATGCAAGTATACACATATATATTTCAATAGTTGACATCAAGACGAACAAAATGATGTATTACTTGACATATTTACGTGAAAACAAAATTTTCGCTAAAAATCGAAATCGCGTACAGGTCTTGACCTGTGATAGAATTTCATTTTTCTGAAAAAAAATATTTCTCTCCGATTTTGCTCATTTTCTCAGGACTTAAAGACCTACCTACTCCGTCGACAAAAATGTCTTCAGCTATGCAATATATCCATTTCAGAGTCAGTCAGAGCCAGTTAGAGTCAGTCAGAGTCAGTCATAGTCAGTCAGGGGCAGCATAAGCCGTAAATTTAGATGCAAGTATACACATATATATTTCAATAGTTGACATCAAGACGAACAAAATGATGTATTACTTGACATATTTACGTGAAAACAAAATTTTCGCTAAAAATCGAAATCGCGTACAGGTCTTGACCTGTGATAGAATTTCATTTTTCTGAAAAAAAATATTTCTCTCCGATTTTGCTCATTTTCTCAGGACTTAAAGACCTACCTACTCCGTCGACAAAATGTCTTCAGCTATGCAATATATCCATTTCAGAGTCAGTCAGAGCCAGTTAGAGTCAGTCAGAGTCAGTCATAGTCAGTCAGGGGCAGCATAAGCCGTAAATTTAGATGCAAGTATACACATATATATATATTTCAATAGTTGGCATCAAGACGAACAAAATGATGTATTACTTGACATATTTACGTGAAAACAAAATTTTCGCTAAAAATCGAAATCGCGTACAGGTCTTGACCTGTGATAGAATTTCATTGTTCTAAAAAAAAATATTTCTCTCCGATTTTGCTCATTTTCTCAGGACTTAAAGACCTACCTACTCCGTCGACAAAAATGTCTTCAGCTATGCAATATATCCATTTCAGAGTCAGTCAGAGCCAGTTAGAGTCAGTCAGAGTCAGTCATAGTCAGTCAGGGGCAGCATAAGCCGTAAATTTAGATGCAAGTATACACATATATATTTCAATAGTTGGCATCAAGACGAACAAAATGATGTATTACTTGACATATTTACGTGAAAACAAAATTTTCGCTAAAAATCGAAATCGCGTACAGGTCTTAACCTGTGATAGAATTTCATTTTTCTGAAAAAAATATTTCTCTCCGATTTTGCTCATTTTCTCAGGACTTAAAGACCTACCTACTCCGTCGACAAAAATGTCTTCAGCTATGCAATATATCCATTTCAGAGTCAGTCAGAGCCAGTCAGAGTCAGTCAGAGTCAGTCAGAGTCAGTCAGAGACAGTCAGGGGCAGCATAAGCCGTAAATTTAGATGCAAGTATACACATATATATTTCAATAGTTGACATCAAGACGAACAAAATGATGTATTACTTGACATATTTACGTGAAAACAAAATTTTCGCTAAAAATCGAAATCGCGTACAGGTCTTGACCTGTGATAGAATTTCATTTTTCTGAAAAAAAATATTTCTCTCCGATTTTGCTCATTTTCTCAGGACTTAAAGACCTACCTACTCCGTCGACAAAAATGTCTTCAGCTATGCAATATATCCATTTCAGAGTCAGTCAGAGTCAGTCAGAGTCAGTCAGAGTCAGTCAGAGTCAGTCAGAGTCAGTCAGAGTCAGTCAGAGACAGTCAGGGGCAGCATAAGCCGTAAATTTAGATGCAAGTATACACATATATATATATTTCAATAGTTGGCATCAAGACGAACAAAATGATGTATTACTTGACATATTTACGTGAAAACAAAATTTTCGCTAAAAATCGAAATCGCGTACAGGTCTTGACCTGTGATAGAATTTCATTTTTCTGAAAAAAAATATTTCTCTCCGATTTTGCTCATTTTCTCAGGACTTAAAGACCTACCTACTCCGTCGACAAAATGTCTTCAGCTATGCAATATATCCATTTCAGAGTCAGTCAGAGCCAGTTAGAGTCAGTCAGAGTCAGTCATAGTCAGTCAGGGGCAGCATAAGCCGTAAATTTAGATGCAAGTATACACATATATATATATTTCAATAGTTGGCATCAAGACGAACAAAATGATGTATTACTTGACATATTTACGTGAAAACAAAATTTTCGCTAAAAATCGAAATCGCGTACAGGTCTTGACCTGTGATAGAATTTCATTTTTCTGAAAAAAAATATTTCTCTCCGATTTTGCTCATTTTCTCAGGACTTAAAGACCTACCTACTCCGTCGACAAAAATGTCTTCAGCTATGCAATATATCCATTTCAGAGTCAGTCAGAGCCAGTTAGAGTCAGTCAGAGTCAGTCATAGTCAGTCAGGGGCAGCATAAGCCGTAAATTTAGATGCAAGTATACACATATATATATATATTTCAATAGTTGGCATCAAGACGAACAAAATGATGTATTACTTGACATATTTACGTGAAAACAAAATTTTCGCTAAAAATCGAAATCGCGTACAGGTCTTGACCTGTGATAGAATTTCATTTTTCTGAAAAAAAATATTTCTCTCCGATTTTGCTCATTTTCTCAGGACTTAAAGACCTACCTACTCCGTCAACAAAAATGTCTTCAGCTATGCAATATATCCATTTCAGAGTCAGTCAGAGCCAGTTAGAGTCAGTTAGAGTCAGTCATAGTCAGTCAGGGGCAGCATAAGCCGTAAATTTAGATGCAAGTATACACATATATATTTCAATAGTTGACATCAAGACGAACAAAATGATGTATTACTTGACATATTTACGTGAAAACAAAATTTTCGCTAAAAATCGAAATCGCGTACAGGTCTTGACCTGTGATAGAATTTCATTTTTCTGAAAAAAAATATTTCTCTCCGATTTTGCTCATTTTCTCAGGACTTAAAGACCTACCTACTCCGTCGACAAAATGTCTTCAGCTATGCAATATATCCATTTCAGAGTCAGTCAGAGCCAGTTAGAGTCAGTCAGAGTCAGTCATAGTCAGTCAGGGGCAGCATAAGCCGTAAATTTAGATGCAAGTATACACATATATATATATTTCAATAGTTGGCATCAAGACGAACAAAATGATGTATTACTTGACATATTTACGTGAAAACAAAATTTTCGCTAAAAATCGAAATCGCGTACAGGTCTTGACCTGTGATAGAATTTCATTTTTCTGAAAAAAAATATTTCTCTCCGATTTTGCTCATTTTCTCAGGACTTAAAGACCTACCTACTCCGTCGACAAAAATGTCTTCAGCTATGCAATATATCCATTTCAGAGTCAGTCAGAGTCAGTCAGAGTCAGTCAGAGACAGTCAAGGGCAGTCAGGGGCAGCATAAGCCATAAATTTAGATGCAAGTATACACATATATATATATTTCAATAGTTGGCATCAAGACGAACAAAATGATGTATTACTTGACATATTTACGTGAAAACAAAATTTTCGCTAAAAATCGAAATCGCGTACAGGTCTTGACCTGTGATAGAATTTCATTTTTCTGAAAAAAAATATTTCTCTCCGATTTTGCTCATTTTCTCAGGACTTAAAGACCTACCTACTCCGTCGACAAAAATGTCTTCAGCTATGCAATATATCCATTTCAGAGTCAGTCAGAGCCAGTTAGAGTCAGTCAGAGTCAGTCATAGTCAGTCAGGGGCAGCATAAGCCGTAAATTTAGATGCAAGTATACACATATATATTTCAATAGATGACATCAAGACGAACAAAATGATGTATTACTTGACATATTTACGTGAAAACAAAATTTTCGCTAAAAATCGAAATCGCGTACAGGTCTTGACCTGTGATAGAATTTCATTTTTCTGAAAAAAAATATTTCTCTCCGATTTTGCTCATTTTCTCAGGACTTAAAGACCTACCTACTCCGTCGACAAAAAAGGCTTCAGCTATGCAATATATCCATTTCAGAGTCAGTCAGAGCCAGTTAGAGTCAGTCAGAGTCAGTCATAGTCAGTCAGGGGCAGCATAAGCCGTAAATTTAGATGCAAGTATACACATATATATATATTTCAATAGTTGGCATCAAGACGAACAAAATGATGTATTACTTGACATATTTACGTGAAAACAAAATTTTCGCTAAAAATCGAAATCGCGTACAGGTCTTGACCTGTGATAGAATTTCATTTTTCTGAAAAAAAATATTTCTCTCCGATTTTGCTCATTTTCTCAGGACTTAAAGACC
This sequence comes from Mactromeris polynyma, assembly GCA_032209605.1. Classification (NCBI taxonomy): domain Eukaryota; kingdom Metazoa; phylum Mollusca; class Bivalvia; order Venerida; family Mactridae; genus Mactromeris; species Mactromeris polynyma. The sequence goes on along the minus strand of JASFXZ010000188.1, from coordinate 31,035 downwards.
TACCTACTCCGTCGACAAAAATGTCTTCAGCTATGCAATATATCCATTTCAGAGTCAGTCAGAGCCAGTTAGAGTCAGTCAGAGTCAGTCATAGTCAGTCAGGGGCAGCATAAGCCGTAAATTTAGATGCAAGTATACACATATATATATATTTCAATAGTTGGCATCAAGACGAACAAAATGATGTATTACTTGACATATTTACGTGAAAACAAAATTTCGCTAAAAATCGAAATCGCGTACAGGTCTTGACCTGTGATAGAATTTCATTTTTCTGAAAAAAAATATTTCTCTCCGATTTTGCTCATTTTCTCAGGACTTAAAGACCTACCTACTCCGTCGACAAAAATGTCTTCAGCTATGCAATATATCCATTTCAGAGTCAGTCAGAGCCAGTCAGAGTCAGTCAGAGTCAGTCAGAGACAGTCAGGGGCAGCATAAGCCGTAAATTTAGATGCAAGTATACACATATATATATATTTCAATAGTTGGCATCAAGACGAACAAAATGATGTATTACTTGACATATTTACGTGAAAACAAAATTTTCGCTAAAAATCGAAATCGCGTACAGGTCTTAACCTGTGATAGAATTTCATTTTTCTGAAAAAAAATATTTCTCTCCGATTTTGCTCATTTTCTCAGGACTTAAAGACCTACCTACTCCGTCGACAAAAATGTCTTCAGCTATGCAATATATCCATTTCAGTGTCAGTCAGAGCCAGTCAGAGTCAGTCAGAGTCAGTCAGAGTCAGTCAGAGACAATCAGGGGCAGCATAAGCCGTAAATTTAGATGCAAGTATACACATATATATATATTTCAATAGTTGGCATCAAGACGAACAAAATGATGTATTACTTGACATATTTACGTGAAAACAAAATTTTCGCTAAAAATCGAAATCGCGTACAGGTCTTGACCTGTGATAGAATTTCATTTTTCAGAAAAAAAATATTTCTCTCCGATTTTGCTCATTTTCTCAGGACTTAAAGACCTACCTACTCCGTCGACAAAAAAATGTCTTCAGCTATGCAATATATCCATTTCAGAGTCAGTCAGAGCCAGTCAGAGTCAGTCAGAGTCAGTCAGAGTCAGTCAGAGACAGTCAGGGGCAGCATAAGCCGTAAATTTAGATGCAAGTATACACATATATATATATTTCAATAGTTGGCATCAAGACGAACAAAATGATGTATTACTTGACATATTTACGTGAAAACAAAATTTTCGCTAAAAATCGAAATCGCGTACAGGTCTTGACCTGTGATAGAATTTCATTTTTCTGAAAAAAAATATTTCTCTCCGATTTTGCTCATTTTCTCAGGACTTAAAGACCTACCTACTCCGTCGACAAAATGTCTTCAGCTATGCAATATATCCATTTCAGTGTCAGTCAGAGCCAGTCAGAGTCAGTCAGAGTCAGTCAGAGTCAGTCAGAGACAATCAGGGGCAGCATAAGCCGTAAATTTAGATGCAAGTATACACATATATATATATTTCAATAGTTGGCATCAAGACGAACAAAATGATGTATTACTTGACATATTTACGTGAAAACAAAATTTTCGCTAAAAATCGAAATCGCGTACAGGTCTTGACCTGTGATAGAATTTCATTTTTCAGAAAAAAAATATTTCTCTCCGATTTTGCTCATTTTCTCAGGACTTAAAGACCTACCTACTCCGTCGACAAAAAAATGTCTTCAGCTATGCAATATATCCATTTCAGAGTCAGTCAGAGCCAGTCAGAGTCAGTCAGAGTCAGTCAGAGTCAGTCAGAGACAGTCAGGGGCAGCATAAGCCGTAAATTTAGATGCAAGTATACACATATATATATATTTCAATAGTTGGCATCAAGACGAACAAAATGATGTATTACTTGACATATTTACGTGAAAACAAAATTTTCGCTAAAAATCGAAATCGCGTACAGGTCTTGACCTGTGATAGAATTTCATTTTTCTGAAAAAAAATATTTCTCTCCGATTTTGCTCATTTTCTCAGGACTTAAAGACCTACCTACTCCGTCGACAAAATGTCTTCAGCTATGCAATATATCCATTTCAGAGTCAGTCAGAGCCAGTTAGAGTCAGTCAGAGTCAGTCATAGTCAGTCAGGGGCAGCATAAGCCGTAAATTTAGATGCAAGTATACACATATATATATATTTCAATAGTTGGCATCAAGACGAACAAAATGATGTATTACTTGACATATTTACGTGAAAACAAAATTTTCGCTAAAAATCGAAATCGCGTACAGGTCTTAACCTGTGATAGAATTTCATTTTTCTGAAAAAAAATATTTCTCTCCGATTTTGCTCATTTTCTCAGGACTTAAAGACCTACCTACTCCGTCGACAAAAATGTCTTCAGCTATGCAATATATCCATTTCAGTGTCAGTCAGAGCCAGTCAGAGTCAGTCAGAGTCAGTCAGAGTCAGTCAGAGACAATCAGGGGCAGCATAAGCCGTAAATTTAGATGCAAGTATACACATATATATATATTTCAATAGTTGGCATCAAGACGAACAAAATGATGTATTACTTGACATATTTACGTGAAAACAAAATTTTCGCTAAAAATCGAAATCGCGTACAGGTCTTGACCTGTGATAGAATTTCATTTTTCAGAAAAAAAATATTTCTCTCCGATTTTGCTCATTTTCTCAGGACTTAAAGACCTACCTACTCCGTCGACAAAAAAATGTCTTCAGCTATGCAATATATCCATTTCAGAGTCAGTCAGAGCCAGTCAGAGTCAGTCAGAGTCAGTCAGAGTCAGTCAGAGACAGTCAGGGGCAGCATAAGCCGTAAATTTAGATGCAAGTATACACATATATATATATTTCAATAGTTGGCATCAAGACGAACAAAATGATGTATTACTTGACATATTTACGTGAAAACAAAATTTTCGCTAAAAATCGAAATCGCGTACAGGTCTTGACCTGTGATAGAATTTCATTTTTCTGAAAAAAAATATTTCTCTCCGATTTTGCTCATTTTCTCAGGACTTAAAGACCTACCTACTCCGTCGACAAAATGTCTTCAGCTATGCAATATATCCATTTCAGTGTCAGTCAGAGCCAGTCAGAGTCAGTCAGAGTCAGTCAGAGTCAGTCAGAGACAATCAGGGGCAGCATAAGCCGTAAATTTAGATGCAAGTATACACATATATATATATTTCAATAGTTGGCATCAAGACGAACAAAATGATGTATTACTTGACATATTTACGTGAAAACAAAATTTTCGCTAAAAATCGAAATCGCGTACAGGTCTTGACCTGTGATAGAATTTCATTTTTCAGAAAAAAAATATTTCTCTCCGATTTTGCTCATTTTCTCAGGACTTAAAGACCTACCTACTCCGTCGACAAAAAAATGTCTTCAGCTATGCAATATATCCATTTCAGAGTCAGTCAGAGCCAGTCAGAGTCAGTCAGAGTCAGTCAGAGTCAGTCAGAGACAGTCAGGGGCAGCATAAGCCGTAAATTTAGATGCAAGTATACACATATATATATATTTCAATAGTTGGCATCAAGACGAACAAAATGATGTATTACTTGACATATTTACGTGAAAACAAAATTTTCGCTAAAAATCGAAATCGCGTACAGGTCTTGACCTGTGATAGAATTTCATTTTTCTGAAAAAAAATATTTCTCTCCGATTTTGCTCATTTTCTCAGGACTTAAAGACCTACCTACTCCGTCGACAAAATGTCTTCAGCTATGCAATATATCCATTTCAGAGTCAGTCAGAGCCAGTTAGAGTCAGTCAGAGTCAGTCATAGTCAGTCAGGGGCAGCATAAGCCGTAAATTTAGATGCAAGTATACACATATATATATATTTCAATAGTTGGCATCAAGACGAACAAAATGATGTATTACTTGACATATTTACGTGAAAACAAAATTTTCGCTAAAAATCGAAATCGCGTACAGGTCTTAACCTGTGATAGAATTTCATTTTTCTGAAAAAAAATATTTCTCTCCGATTTTGCTCATTTTCTCAGGACTTAAAGACCTACCTACTCCGTCGACAAAAATGTCTTCAGCTATGCAATATATCCATTTCAGAGTCAGTCAGAGCCAGTCAGAGTCAGTCAGAGTCAGTCAGAGTCAGTCAGAGACAGTCAGGGGCAGCATAAGCCGTAAATTTAGATGCAAGTATACACATATATATATATTTCAATAGTTGGCATCAAGACGAACAAAATGATGTATTACTTGACATATTTACGTGAAAACAAAATTTTCGCTAAAAATCGAAATCGCGTACAGGTCTTGACCTGTGATAGAATTTCATTTTTCTGAAAAAAAATATTTCTCTCCGATTTTGCTCATTTTCTCAGGACTTAAATACCTACCTACTCCGTCGACAAAAATGTCTTCAGCTATGCAATATATCCATTTCAGAGTCAGTCAGAGCCAGTTAGAGTCAGTCAGAGTCAGTCATAGTCAGTCAGGGGCAGCATAAGCCGTAAATTTAGATGCAAGTATACACATATATATATATTTCAATAGTTGACATCAAGACGAACAAAATGATGTATTACTTGACATATTTACGTGAAAACAAAATTTTCGCTAAAAATCGAAATCGCGTACAGGTCTTGACCTGTGATAGAATTTCATTTTTCTGAAAAAAAATATTTCTCTCCGATTTTGCTCATTTTCTCAGGACTTAAAGACCTACCTACTCCGTCGACAAAAATGTCTTCAGCTATGCAATATATCCATTTCAGAGTCAGTCAGAGCCAGTTAGAGTCAGTCAGAGTCAGTCATAGTCAGTCAGGGGCAGCATAAGCCGTAAATTTAGATGCAAGTATACACATATATATATATTTCAATAGTTGGCATCAAGACGAACAAAATGATGTATTACTTGACATATTTACGTGAAAACAAAATTTTCGCTAAAAATCGAAATCGCGTACAGGTCTTGACCTGTGATAGAATTTCATTTTTCTGAAAAAAAATATTTCTCTCCGATTTTGCTCATTTTCTCAGGACTTAAATACCTACCTACTCCGTCGACAAAAATGTCTTCAGCTATGCAATATATCCATTTCAGAGTCAGTCAGAGTCAGTCAGAGTCAGTCAGAGTCAGTCATAGTCAGTCAGGGGCAGCATAAGCCGTAAATTTAGATGCAAGTATACACATATATATATATTTCAATAGTTGGCATCAAGACGAACAAAATGATGTATTACTTGACATATTTACGTGAAAACAAAATTTTCGCTAAAAATCGAAATCGCGTACAGGTCTTGACCTGTGATAGAATTTCATTTTTCTGAAAAAAAATATTTCTCTCCGATTTTGCTCATTTTCTCAGGACTTAAAGACCTACCTACTCCGTCGACAAAAATGTCTTCAGCTATGCAATATATCCATTTCAGAGTCAGTCAGAGCCAGTTAGAGTCAGTCAGAGTCAGTCATAGTCAGTCAGGGGCAGCATAAGCCGTAAATTTAGATGCAAGTATACACATATATATATATTTCAATAGTTGGCATCAAGACGAACAAAATGATGTATTACTTGACATATTTACGTGAAAACAAAATTTTCGCTAAAAATCGAAATCGCGTACAGGTCTTGACCTGTGATAGAATTTCATTTTTCTGAAAAAAAATATTTCTCTCCGATTTTGCTCATTTTCTCAGGACTTAAAGACCTACCTACTCCGTCGACAAAAATGTCTTCAGCTATGCAATATATCCATTTCAGAGTCAGTCAGAGTCAGTCAGAGTCAGTCAGAGTCAGTCAGAGTCAGTCAGAGACAGTCAGGGGCAGCATAAGCCGTAAATTTAGATGCAAGTATACACATATATATATATTTCAATAGTTGGCATCAAGACGAACAAAATGATGTATTACTTGACATATTTACGTGAAAACAAAATTTTCGCTAAAAATCGAAATCGCGTACAGGTCTTGACCTGTGATAGAATTTCATTTTTCTGAAAAAAAATATTTCTCTCCGATTTTGCTCATTTTCTCAGGACTTAAAGACCTACCTACTCCGTCGACAAAAATGTCTTCAGCTATGCAATATATCCATTTCAGAGTCAGTCAGAGCCAGTTAGAGTCAGTCAGAGTCAGTCATAGTCAGTCAGGGGCAGCATAAGCCGTAAATTTAGATGCAAGTATACACATATATATTTCAATAGTTGACATCAAGACGAACAAAATGATGTATTACTTGACATATTTACGTGAAAACAAAATTTTCGCTAAAAATCGAAATCGCGTACAGGTCTTGACCTGTGATAGAATTTCATTTTTCTGAAAAAAAATATTTCTCTCCGATTTTGCTCATTTTCTCAGGACTTAAAGACCTACCTACTCCGTCGACAAAAATGTCTTCAGCTATGCAATATATCCATTTCAGAGTCAGTCAGAGCCAGTTAGAGTCAGTCAGAGTCAGTCATAGTCAGTCAGGGGCAGCATAAGCCGTAAATTTAGATGCAAGTATACACATATATATTTCAATAGTTGACATCAAGACGAACAAAATGATGTATTACTTGACATATTTACGTGAAAACCAAATTTTCGCTAAAAATCGAAATCGCGTACAGGTCTTGAGCTGTGATAGAATTTCATTTTTCTGAAAAAAAATATTTCTCTCCGATTTTGCTCATTTTCTCAGGACTTAAAGACCTACCTACTCCGTCGACAAAAATGTCTTCAGCTATGCAATATATCCATTTCAGAGTCAGTCAGAGCCAGTTAGAGTCAGTCAGAGTCAGTCATAGTCAGTCAGGGGCAGCATAAGCCGTAAATTTAGATGCAAGTATACACATATATATTTCAATAGTTGACATCAAGACGAACAAAATGATGTATTACTTGACATATTTACGTGAAAACAAAATTTTCGCTAAAAATCGAAATCGCGTACAGGTCTTGACCTGTGATAGAATTTCATTTTTCAGAAAAAAAATATTTCTCTCCGATTTTGCTCATTTTCTCAGGACTTAAAGACCTACCTACTCCGTCGACAAAAAATGTCTTCAGCTATGCAATATATCCATTTCAGAGTCAGTCAGAGCCAGTCAGAGTCAGTCAGAGTCAGTCAGAGTCAGTCAGAGACAGTCAGGGGCAGCATAAGCCGTAAATTTAGATGCAAGTATACACATATATATATATTTCAATAGTTGGCATCAAGACGAACAAAATGATGTATTACTTGACATATTTACGTGAAAACAAAATTTTCGCTAAAAATCGAAATCGCGTACAGGTCTTGACCTGTGATAGAATTTCATTTTTCTGAAAAAAAATATTTCTCTCCGATTTTGCTCATTTTCTCAGGACTTAAAGACCTACCTACTCCGTCGACAAAATGTCTTCAGCTATGCAATATATCCATTTCAGAGTCAGTCAGAGCCAGTTAGAGTCAGTCAGAGTCAGTCATAGTCAGTCAGGGGCAGCATAAGCCGTAAATTTAGATGCAAGTATACACATATATATATATTTCAATAGTTGGCATCAAGACGAACAAAATGATGTATTACTTGACATATTTACGTGAAAACAAAATTTTCGCTAAAAATCGAAATCGCGTACAGGTCTTACCTGTGATAGAATTTCATTTTTCTGAAAAAAAATATTTCTCTCCGATTTTGCTCATTTTCTCAGGACTTAAAGACCTACCTACTCCGTCGACTAAAATGTCTTCAGCTATGCAATATATCCATTTCAGAGTCAGTCAGAGCCAGTCAGAGTCAGTCAGAGTCAGTCAGAGTCAGTCAGAGACAGTCAGGGGCAGCATAAGCCGTAAATTTAGATGCAAGTATACACATATATATATATTTCAATAGTTGGCATCAAGACGAACAAAATGATGTATTACTTGACATATTTACGTGAAAACAAAATTTTCGCTAAAAATCGAAATCGCGTACAGGTCTTGACCTGTGAGAGAATTTCATTTTTCTGAAAAAAAATATTTCTCTCCGATTTTGCTCATTTTCTCAGGACTTAAAGACCTACCTACTCCGTCGACAAAAATGTCTTCAGCTATGCAATATATCCATTTCAGAGTCAGTCAGAGCCAGTTAGAGTCAGTCAGAGTCAGTCATAGTCAGTCAGGGGCAGCATAAGCCGTAAATTTAGATGCAAGTATACACATATATATTTCAATAGTTGACATCAAGACGAACAAAATGATGTATTACTTGACATATTTACGTGAAAACAAAATTTTCGCTAAAAATCGAAATCGCGTACAGGTCTTGACATGTGATAGAATATCATTTTTCTGAAAAAAAATATTTCTCTCCGATTTTGCTCATTTTCTCAGGACTTAAAGACCTACCTACTCCGTCGACAAAAATGTCTTCAGCTATGCAATATATCCATTTCAGAGTCAGTCAGAGTCAGTCAGAGTCAGTCAGAGTCAGTCAGAGTCAGTCAGAGACAGTCAGGGGCAGCATAAGCCGTAAATTTAGATGCAAGTATACACATATATATATATTTCAATAGGTGGCATCAAGACGAACAAAATGATGTATTACTTGACATATTTACGTGAAAACAAACTTTTCGCTAAAAATCGAAATCGCGTACAGGTCTTGACCTGTGATAGAATTTCATTTTTCTGAAAAAAAATATTTCTCTCCGATTTTGCTCATTTTCACAGGACTTAAAGACCTACCTACTCCGTCGACAAAAATGTCTTCAGCTATGCAATATATCCATTTCAGAGTCAGTCAGAGCCAGTCAGAGTCAGTCAGAGTCAGTCATAGTCAGTCAGGGGCAGCATAAGCCGTAAATTTAGATGCAAGTATACACATATATATATATTTCAATAGTTGGCATCAAGACGAACAAAATGATGTATTACTTGACATATTTACGTGAAAACAAAATTTTCGCTAAAAATCGAAATCGCGTACAGGTCTTGACCTGTGATAGAATTTCATTTTTCTGAAAAAAATATTTCTCTCCGATTTTGCTCATTTTCTCAGGACTTAAAGACCTACCTACTCCGTCGACAAAAATGTCTTCAGCTATGCAATATATCCATTTCAGAGTCAGTCAGAGCCAGTCAGAGTCAGTCAGAGTCAGTCAGAGTCAGTCAGAGACAGTCAGGGGCAGCATAAGCCGTAAATTTAGATGCAAGTATACACATATATATATATTTCAATAGTTGGCATCAAGACGAACAAAATGATGTATTACTTGACATATTTACGTGAAAACAAAATTTTCGCTAAAAATCGAAATCGCGTACAGGTCTTGACCTGTGATAGAATTTCATTTTTCTGAAAAAAAATATTTCTCTCCGATTTTGCTCATTTTCTCAGGACTTAAAGACCTACCTACTCCGTCGACAAAAATGTCTTCAGCTATGCAATATATCCATTTCAGAGTCAGTCAGAGCCAGTTAGAGTCAGTCAGAGTCAGTCATAGTCAGTCAGGGGCAGCATAAGCCGTAAATTTAGATGCAAGTATACACATATATATATATTTCAATAGTTGGCATCAAGACGAACAAAATGATGTATTACTTGACATATTTACGTGAAAACAAAATTTTCGCTAAAAATCGAAATCGCGTACAGGTCTTGACCTGTGATAGAATTTCATTTTTCTGAAAAAAAATATTTCTCTCCGATTTTGCTCATTTTCTCAGGACTTAAAGACCTACCTACTCCGTCGACAAAAATGTCTTCAGCTATGCAATATATCCATTTCAGAGTCAGTCAGAGTCAGTCAGAGTCAGTCAGAGTCAGTCAGAGTCAGTCAGAGTCAGTCAGAGTCAGTCATAGTCAGTCAGGGGCAGCATAAGCCGTAAATTTAGATGCAAGTATACACATATATATTTCAATAGTTGACATCAAGACGAACAAAATGATGTATTACTTGACATATTTACGTGAAAACAAAATTTTCGCTAAAAATCGAAATCGCGTACAGGTCTTGACCTGTGATAGAATTTCATTTTTCTGAAAAAAAATATTTCTCTCCGATTTTGCTCATTTTCTCAGGACTTAAAGACCTACCTACTCCGTCGACAAAAATGTCTTCAGCTATGCAATATATCCATTTCAGAGTCAGTCAGAGCCAGTTAGAGTCAGTCAGAGTCAGTCATAGTCAGTCAGGGGCAGCATAAGCCGTAAATTTAGATGCAAGTATACACATATATATATATTTCAATAGTTGGCATCAAGACGAACAAAATGATGTATTACTTGACATATTTACGTGAAAACAAAATTTTCGCTAAAAATCGAAATCGCGTACAGGTCTTGACCTGTGATAGAATTTCATTTTTCTGAAAAAAAATATTTCTCTCCGATTTTGCTCATTTTCTCAGGACTTAAAGACCTACCTACTCCGTCGACAAAAATGTCTTCAGCTATGCAATATATCCATTTCAGAGTCAGTCAGAGCCAGTTAGAGTCAGTCAGAGTCAGTCATAGTCAGTCAGGGGCAGCATAAGCCGTAAATTTTGATGCAAAGTATACACATATATATTTCAATAGTTGACATCAAGACGAACAAAATGATGTATTACTTGACATATTTACGTGAAAACTAAATTTTCGCTAAAAATCGAAATCGCGTACAGGTCTTGACCTGTGATAGAATTTCATTTTTCTGAAAAAAAATATTTCTCTCCGATTTTGCTCATTTTCTCAGGACTTAAAGACCCACCTACTCCGTCGACAAAAATGTCTTCAGCTATGCAATATATCCATTTCAGAGTCAGTCAGAGCCAGTTAGAGTCAGTCAGAGTCAGTCATAGTCAGTCAGGGGCAGCATAAGCCGTAAATTTAGATGCAAGTATACACATATATATTTCAATAGTTGACATCAAGACGAACAAAATGATGTATTACTTGACATATTTACGTGAAAACAAATTTTCGCTAAAAATCGAAATCGCGTACAGGTCTTGGACCTGTGATAGAATTTCATTTTTCTGAAAAAAAATATTTCTCTCCGATTTTGCTCATTTTCTCAGGACTTAAAGACCTACCTACTCCGTCGACAAAAATGTCTTCAGCTATGCAATATATCCATTTCAGAGTCAGTCAGAGCCAGTTAGAGTCAGTCAGAGTCAGTCATAGTCAGTCAGGGGCAGCATAAGCCGTAAATTTAGATGCAAGTATACACATATATATTTCAATAGTTGACATCAAGACGAACAAAATGATGTATTACTTGACATATTTACGTGAAAACAAAATTTTCGCTAAAAATCGAAATCGCGTACAGGTCTTGACCTGTGATAGAATTTCATTTTTCTGAAAAAAAATATTTCTCTCCGATTTTGCTCATTTTCTCAGGACTTAAAGACCTACCTACTCCGTCGACAAAAATGTCTTCAGCTATGCAATATATCCATTTCAGAGTCAGTCAGAGCCAGTTAGAGTCAGTCAGAGTCAGTCATAGTCAGTCAGGGGCAGCATAAGCCGTAAATTTTGATGCAAGTATACACATATATATTTCAATAGTTGACATCAAGACGAACAAAATGATGCATTACTTGACATATTTACGTGAAAACAAAATTTTCGCTAAAAATCGAAATCGCGTACAGGTCTTGGACCTGTGATAGAATTTCATTTTTCTGAAAAAAAATATTTCTCTCCGATTTTGCTCATTTTCTCAGGACTTAAAGACCTACCTGCTCCGTCGACAAAAAATGTCTTCAGCTATGCAATATATCCATTTCAGAGTCAGTCAGAGCCAGTCAGAGTCAGTCAGAGTCAGTCAGAGTCAGTCAGAGACAGTCAGGGGCAGCATAAGCCGTAAATTTAGATGCAAGTATACACATATATATTTCAATAGTTGACATCAAGACGAACAAAATGATGTATTACTTGACATATTTACGTGAAAACAAAATTTTCGCTAAAAATCGAAATCGCGTACAGGTCTTGACCTGTGATAGAATTTCATTTTTCTGAAAAAAAATATTTCTCTCCGATTTTGCTCATTTTCTCAGGACTTAAAGACCTACCTACTCCGTCGACAAAAATGTCTTCAGCTATGCAATATATCCATTTCAGAGTCAGTCAGAGCCAGTTAGAGTCAGTCAGAGTCAGTCATAGTCAGTCAGGGGCAGCATAAGCCGTAAATTTAGATGCAAGTATACACATATATATTTCAATAGTTGACATCAAGACGAACAAAATGATGTATTACTTGACATATTTACGTGAAAACAAAATTTTCGCTAAAAATCGAAATCGCGTACAGGTCTTGACCTGTGATAGAATTTCATTTTTCTGAAAAAAAATATTTCTCTCCGATTTTGCTCATTTTCTCAGGACTTAAAGACCTACCTACTCCGTCGACAAAAATGTCTTCAGCTATGCAATATATCCATTTCAGAGTCAGTCAGAGCCAGTTAGAGTCAGTCAGAGTCAGTCATAGTCAGTCAGGGGCAGCATAAGCCGTAAATTTAGATGCAAGTATACACATATATATATATTTCAATAGTTGGCATCAAGACGAACAAAATGATGTATTACTTGACATATTTACGTGAAAACAAAATTTTCGCTAAAAATCGAAATCGCGTACAGGTCTTGACCTGTGATAGAATTTCATTGTTCTAAAAAAAATATTTCTCTCCGATTTTGCTCATTTTCTCAGGACTTAAAGACCTACCTACTCCGTCGACAAAAATGTCTTCAGCTATGCAATATATCCATTTCAGAGTCAGTCAGAGCCAGTTAGAGTCAGTCAGAGTCAGTCATAGTCAGTCAGGGGCAGCATAAGCCGTAAATTTAGATGCAAGTATACACATATATATTTCAATAGTTGGCATCAAGACGAACAAAATGATGTATTACTTGACATATTTACGTGAAAACAAAATTTTCGCTAAAAATCGAAATCGCGTACAGGTCTTAACCTGTGATAGAATTTCATTTTTCTGAAAAAAATATTTCTCTCCGATTTTGCTCATTTTCTCAGGACTTAAAGACCTACCTACTCCGTCGACAAAAATGTCTTCAGCTATGCAATATATCCATTTCAGAGTCAGTCAGAGTCAGTCAGAGTCAGTCAGAGTCAGTCAGAGTCAGTCATAGTCAGTCAGGGGCAGCATAAGCCGTAAATTTAGATGCAAGTATACACATATATATTTCAATAGTTGGCATCAAGACGAACAAAATGATGTATTACTTGACATATTTACGTGAAAACAAAATTTTCGCTAAAAATCGAAATCGCGTACAGGTCTTAACCTGTGATAGAATTTCATTTTTCTGAAAAAAATATTTCTCTCCGATTTTGCTCATTTTCTCAGGACTTAAAGACCTACCTACTCCGTCGACAAAAATGTCTTCAGCTATGCAATATATCCATTTCAGAGTCAGTCAGAGCCAGTCAGAGTCAGTCAGAGTCAGTCAGAGTCAGTCAGAGACAGTCAGGGGCAGCATAAGCCGTAAATTTAGATGCAAGTATACACATATATATTTCAATAGTTGACATCAAGACGAACAAAATGATGTATTACTTGACATATTTACGTGAAAACAAAATTTTCGCTAAAAATCGAAATCGCGTACAGGTCTTGACCTGTGATAGAATTTCATTTTTCTGAAAAAAAATATTTCTCTCCGATTTTGCTCATTTTCTCAGGACTTAAAGACCTACCTACTCCGTCGACAAAAATGTCTTCAGCTATGCAATATATCCATTTCAGAGTCAGTCAGAGTCAGTCAGAGTCAGTCAGAGTCAGTCAGAGTCAGTCAGAGTCAGTCAGAGTCAGTCAGAGACAGTCAGGGGCAGCATAAGCCGTAAATTTAGATGCAAGTATACACATATATATATATTTCAATAGTTGGCATCAAGACGAACAAAATGATGTATTACTTGACATATTTACGTGAAAACAAAATTTTCGCTAAAAATCGAAATCGCGTACAGGTCTTGACCTGTGATAGAATTTCATTTTTCTGAAAAAAAATATTTCTCTCCGATTTTGCTCATTTTCTCAGGACTTAAAGACCTACCTACTCCGTCGACAAAATGTCTTCAGCTATGCAATATATCCATTTCAGAGTCAGTCAGAGCCAGTTAGAGTCAGTCAGAGTCAGTCATAGTCAGTCAGGGGCAGCATAAGCCGTAAATTTAGATGCAAGTATACACATATATATATATTTCAATAGTTGGCATCAAGACGAACAAAATGATGTATTACTTGACATATTTACGTGAAAACAAAATTTTCGCTAAAAATCGAAATCGCGTACAGGTCTTGACCTGTGATAGAATTTCATTTTTCTGAAAAAAAATATTTCTCTCCGATTTTGCTCATTTTCTCAGGACTTAAAGACCTACCTACTCCGTCGACAAAAATGTCTTCAGCTATGCAATATATCCATTTCAGAGTCAGTCAGAGCCAGTTAGAGTCAGTCAGAGTCAGTCATAGTCAGTCAGGGGCAGCATAAGCCGTAAATTTAGATGCAAGTATACACATATATATATATATTTCAATAGTTGGCATCAAGACGAACAAAATGATGTATTACTTGACATATTTACGTGAAAACAAAATTTTCGCTAAAAATCGAAATCGCGTACAGGTCTTGACCTGTGATAGAATTTCATTTTTCTGAAAAAAAATATTTCTCTCCGATTTTGCTCATTTTCTCAGGACTTAAAGACCTACCTACTCCGTCAACAAAAATGTCTTCAGCTATGCAATATATCCATTTCAGAGTCAGTCAGAGCCAGTTAGAGTCAGTTAGAGTCAGTCATAGTCAGTCAGGGGCAGCATAAGCCGTAAATTTAGATGCAAGTATACACATATATATTTCAATAGTTGACATCAAGACGAACAAAATGATGTATTACTTGACATATTTACGTGAAAACAAAATTTTCGCTAAAAATCGAAATCGCGTACAGGTCTTGACCTGTGATAGAATTTCATTTTTCTGAAAAAAAATATTTCTCTCCGATTTTGCTCATTTTCTCAGGACTTAAAGACCTACCTACTCCGTCGACAAAATGTCTTCAGCTATGCAATATATCCATTTCAGAGTCAGTCAGAGCCAGTTAGAGTCAGTCAGAGTCAGTCATAGTCAGTCAGGGGCAGCATAAGCCGTAAATTTAGATGCAAGTATACACATATATATATATTTCAATAGTTGGCATCAAGACGAACAAAATGATGTATTACTTGACATATTTACGTGAAAACAAAATTTTCGCTAAAAATCGAAATCGCGTACAGGTCTTGACCTGTGATAGAATTTCATTTTTCTGAAAAAAAATATTTCTCTCCGATTTTGCTCATTTTCTCAGGACTTAAAGACCTACCTACTCCGTCGACAAAAATGTCTTCAGCTATGCAATATATCCATTTCAGAGTCAGTCAGAGTCAGTCAGAGTCAGTCAGAGACAGTCAGGGGCAGTCAGGGGCAGCATAAGCCATAAATTTAGATGCAAGTATACACATATATATATATTTCAATAGTTGGCATCAAGACGAACAAAATGATGTATTACTTGACATATTTACGTGAAAACAAAATTTTCGCTAAAAATCGAAATCGCGTACAGGTCTTGACCTGTGATAGAATTTCATTTTTCTGAAAAAAAATATTTCTCTCCGATTTTGCTCATTTTCTCAGGACTTAAAGACCTACCTACTCCGTCGACAAAAATGTCTTCAGCTATGCAATATATCCATTTCAGAGTCAGTCAGAGCCAGTTAGAGTCAGTCAGAGTCAGTCATAGTCAGTCAGGGGCAGCATAAGCCGTAAATTTAGATGCAAGTATACACATATATATTTCAATAGATGACATCAAGACGAACAAAATGATGTATTACTTGACATATTTACGTGAAAACAAAATTTTCGCTAAAAATCGAAATCGCGTACAGGTCTTGACCTGTGATAGAATTTCATTTTTCTGAAAAAAAATATTTCTCTCCGATTTTGCTCATTTTCTCAGGACTTAAAGACCTACCTACTCCGTCGACAAAAATGTCTTCAGCTATGCAATATATCCATTTCAGAGTCAGTCAGAGCCAGTTAGAGTCAGTCAGAGTCAGTCATAGTCAGTCAGGGGCAGCATAAGCCGTAAATTTAGATGCAAGTATACACATATATATATATTTCAATAGTTGGCATCAAGACGAACAAAATGATGTATTACTTGACATATTTACGTGAAAACAGAATTTTCGCTAAAAATCGAAATCGCGTACAGGTCTTGACCTGTGATAGAATTTCATTTTTCTGAAAAAAAATATTTCTCTCCGATTTTGCTCATTTTCTCAGGACTTAAAGACCTACCTACTCCGTCGACAAAAATGTCTTCAGCTATGCAATATATCCATTTCAGAGTCAGTCAGAGCCAGTTAGAGTCAGTCAGAGTCAGTCATAGTCAGTCAGGGGCAGCATAAGCCGTAAATTTAGATGCAAGTATACACATATATATATATTTCAATAGTTGGCATCAAGACGAACAAAATGATGTATTACTTGACATATTTACGTGAAAACAAAATTTCGCTAAAAATCGAAATCGCGTACAGGTCTTGACCTGTGATAGAATTTCATTTTTCTGAAAAAAAATATTTCTCTCCGATTTTGCTCATTTTCTCAGGACTTAAAGACCTACCTACTCCGTCGACAAAAATGTCTTCAGCTATGCAATATATCCATTTCAGAGTCAGTCAGAGCCAGTCAGAGTCAGTCAGAGTCAGTCAGAGACAGTCAGGGGCAGCATAAGCCGTAAATTTAGATGCAAGTATACACATATATATATATTTCAATAGTTGGCATCAAGACGAACAAAATGATGTATTACTTGACATATTTACGTGAAAACAAAATTTTCGCTAAAAATCGAAATCGCGTACAGGTCTTGACCTGTGATAGAATTTCATTTTTCTGAAAAAAAATATTTCTCTCCGATTTTGCTCATTTTCTCAGGACTTAAAGACCTACCTACTCCGTCGACAAAAATGTCTTCAGCTATGCAATATATCCATTTCAGAGTCAGTCAGAGCCAGTCAGAGTCAGTCAGAGTCAGTCAGAGTCAGTCAGAGACAGTCAGGGACAGCATAAGCCGTAAATTTAGATGCAAGTATACACATATATATATATTTCAATAGTTGGCATCAAGACGAACAAAATGATGTATTACTTGACATATTTAAGTGAAAACAAAATTTTCGCTAAAAATCGAAATCGCGTACAGGTCTTGACCTGTGATAGAATTTCATTTTTCTGAAAAAAAATATTTCTCTCCGATTTTGCTCATTTTCTCAGGACTTAAAGACCTACCTACTCCGTCGACAAAAATGTCTTCAGCTATGCAATATATCCATTTCAGAGTCAGTCAGAGCCAGTTAGAGTCAGTCAGAGTCAGTCATAGTCAGTCAGGGGCAGCATAAGCCGTAAATTTAGATGCAAGTATACACATATATATATATTTCAATAGTTGGCATCAAGACGAACAAAATGATGTATTACTTGACATATTTACGTGAAAACAAAATTTTCGCTAAAAATCGAAATCGCGTACAGGTCTTGACCTGTGATAGAATTTCATTTTTCTGAAAAAAAATATTTCTCTCCGATTTTGCTCATTTTCTCAGGACTTAAAGACCTACCTACTCCGTCGACAAAAATGTCTTCAGCTATGCAATATATCCATTTCAGAGTCAGTCAGAGCCAGTTAGAGTCAGTCAGAGTCAGTCATAGTCAGTCAGGGGCAGCATAAGCCGTAAATTTAGATGCAAGTATACACATATATATTTCAATAGTTGACATCAAGACGAACAAAATGATGTATTACTTGACATATTTACGTGAAAACAAAATTTTCGCTAAAAATCGAAATCGCGTACAGGTCTTGACCTGTGATAGAATTTCATTTTTCTGAAAAAAAATATTTCTCTCCGATTTTGCTCATTTTCTCAGGACTTAAAGACCTACCTACTCCGTCGACAAAAATGTCTTCAGCTATGCAATATATCCATTTCAGAGTCAGTCAGAGCCAGTCAGAGTCAGTCAGAGTCAGTCATAGTCAGTCAGGGGCAGCATAAGCCGTAAATTTAGATGCAAGTATACACATATATATATATTTCAATAGTTGGCATCAAGACGAACAAAATGATGTATTACTTGACATATTTACGTGAAAACAAAATTTTCGCTAAAAATCGAAATCGCGTACAGGTCTTGACCTGTGATAGAATTTCATTTTTCTGAAAAAAAATATTTCTCTCCGATTTTGCTCATTTTCTCAGGACTTAAAGACCTACCTACTCCGTCGACAAAAATGTCTTCAGCTATGCAATATATCCATTTCAGAGTCAGTCAGAGCCAGTCAGAGTCAGTCAGAGTCAGTCATAGTCAGTCAGGGGCAGCATAAGCCGTAAATTTAGATGCAAGTATACACATATATATTTCAATAGTTGACATCAAGACGAACAAAATGATGTATTACTTGACATATTTACGTGAAAACAAAATTTTCGCTAAAAATCGAAATCGCGTACAGGTCTTGACCTGTGATAGAATTTCATTTTTCTGAAAAAAAATATTTCTCTCCGATTTTGCTCATTTTCTCAGGACTTAAAGACCTACCTACTCCGTCGACAAAAATGTCTTCAGCTATGCAATATATCCATTTCAGAGTCAGTCAGAGCCAGTTAGAGTCAGTCAGAGTCAGTCATAGTCAGTCAGGGGCAGCATAAGCCGTAAATTTAGATGCAAGTATACACATATATATTTCAATAGTTGACATCAAGACGAACAAAATGATGTATTACTTGACATATTTACGTGAAAACAAAATTTTCGCTAAAAATCGAAATCGCGTACAGGTCTTGACCTGTGATAGAATTTCATTTTTCTGAAAAAAAATATTTCTCTCCGATTTTGCTCATTTTCTCAGGACTTAAAGACCTACCTACTCCGTCGACAAAATGTCTTCAGCTATGCAATATATCCATTTCAGAGTCAGTCAGAGCCAGTTAGAGTCAGTCAGAGTCAGTCATAGTCAGTCAGGGGCAGCATAAGCCGTAAATTTAGATGCAAGTATACACATATATATATATTTCAATAGTTGGCATCAAGACGAACAAAATGATGTATTACTTGACATATTTACGTGAAAACAAAATTTTCGCTAAAAATCGAAATCGCGTACAGGTCTTGACCTGTGATAGAATTTCATTTTTCTGAAAAAAAATATTTCTCTCCGATTTTGCTCATTTTCTCATGACTTAAAGACCTACCTACTCCGTCGACAAAAATGTCTTCAGCTATGCAATATATCCATTTCAGAGTCAGTCAGAGCCAGTTAGAGTCAGTCAGAGTCAGTCATAGTCAGTCAGGGGCAGCATAAGCCGTAAATTTAGATGCAAGTATACACATATATATATATTTCAATAGTTGGCATCAAGACGAACAAAATGATGTATTACTTGACATATTTACGTGAAAACAAAATTTTCGCTAAAAATCGAAATCGCGTACAGGTCTTAACCTGTGATAGAATTTCATTTTTCTGAAAAAAAATATTTCTCTCCGATTTTGCTCATTTTCTCAGGACTTAAAGACCTACCTACTCCGTCGACAAAAATGTCTTCAGCTATGCAATATATCCATTTCAGAGTCAGTCAGAGCCAGTCAGAGTCAGTCAGAGTCAGTCAGAGTCAGTCAGAGACAGTCAGGGGCAGCATAAGCCGTAAATTTAGATGCAAGTATACACATATATATATATTTCAATAGTTGGCATCAAGACGAACAAAATGATGTATTACTTGACATATTTACGTGAAAACAAAATTTTCGCTAAAAATCGAAATCGCGTACAGGTCTTGACCTGTGATAGAATTTCATTTTTCTGAAAAAAAATATTTCTCTCCGATTTTGCTCATTTTCTCAGGACTTAAAGACCTACCTACTCCGTCGACAAAAATGTCTTCAGCTATGCAATATATCCATTTCAGAGTCAGTCAGAGCCAGTTAGAGTCAGTTAGAGTCAGTCATAGTCAGTCAGGGGCAGCATAAGCCGTAAATTTAGATGCAAGTATACACATATATATTTCAATAGTTGACATCAAGACGAACAAAATGATGTATTACTTGACATATTTACGTGAAAACAAAATTTTCGCTAAAAATCGAAATCGCGTACAGGTCTTGACCTGTGATAGAATTTAATTTTTCTGAAAAAAAATATTTCTCTCCGATTTTGCTCATTTTCACAGGACTTAAAGACCTACCTACTCCGTCGACAAAATGTCTTCAGCTATGCAATATATCCATTTCAGAGTCAGTCAGAGCCAGTTAGAGTCAGTCAGAGTCAGTCATAGTCAGTCAGGGGCAGCATAAGCCGTAAATTTAGATGCAAGTATACACATATATATATATTTCAATAGTTGGCATCAAGACGAACAAAATGATGTATTACTTGACATATTTACGTGAAAACAAAATTTTCGCTAAAAATCGAAATCGCGTACAGGTCTTGACCTGTGATAGAATTTCATTTTTCTGAAAAAAAATATTTCTCTCCGATTTTGCTCATTTTCTCAGGACTTAAAGACCTACCTACTCCGTCGACAAAAATGTCTTCAGCTATGCAATATATCCATTTCAGAGTCAGTCAGAGTCAGTCAGAGTCAGTCAGAGACAGTCAGGGGCAGTCAGGGGCAGCATAAGCCGTAAATTTAGATGCAAGTATACACATATATATATATTTCAATAGTTGCATCAAGACGAACAAAATGATGTATTACTTGACATATTTACGTGAAAACAAAATTTTCGCTAAAAATCGAAATCGCGTACAGGTCTTGACCTGTGATAGAATTTCATTTTTCTGAAAAAAAATATTTCTCTCCGATTTTGCTCATTTTCTCAGGACTTAAAGACCTACCTACTCCGTCGACAAAAATGTCTTCAGCTATGCAATATATCCATTTCAGAGTCAGTCAGAGCCAGTTAGAGTCAGTCAGAGTCAGTCATAGTCAGTCAGGGGCAGCATAAGCCGTAAATTTAGATGCAAGTATACACATATATATATATTTCAATAGTTGGCATCAAGACGAACAAAATGATGTATTACTTGACATATTTACGTGAAAACAAAATTTTCGCTAAAAATCGAAATCGCGTACAGGTCTTGACCTGTGATAGAATTTCATTTTTCTGAAAAAAAATATTTCTCTCCGATTTTGCTCATTTTCTCAGGACTTAAAGACCTACCTACTCCGTCGACAAAAATGTCTTCAGCTATGCAATATATCCATTTCAGAGTCAGTCAGAGCCAGTTAGAGTCAGTCAGAGTCAGTCATAGTCAGTCAGGGGCAGCATAAGCCGTAAATTTTGATGCAAGTATACACATATATATTTCAATAGTTGACATCAAGACGAACAAAATGATGTATTACTTGACATATTTACGTGAAAACAAAATTTTCGCTAAAAATCGAAATCGCGTACAGGTCTTGGACCTGTGATAGAATTTCATTTTTCTGAAAAAAAATATTTCTCTCCGATTTTGCTCATTTTCTCAGGACTTAAAGACCTACCTGCTCCGTCGACAAAAAAATGTCTTCAGCTATGCAATATATCCATTTCAGAGTCAGTCAGAGCCAGTCAGAGTCAGTCAGAGTCAGTCAGAGTCAGTCAGAGACAGTCAGGGGCAGCATAAGCCGTAAATTTAGATGCAAGTATACACATATATATGTATTTCAATAGTTGGCATCAAGACGAACAAAATGATGTATTACTTGACATATTTACGTGAAAACAAAATTTTCGCTAAAAATCGAAATCGCGTACAGGTCTTGACCTGTGATAGAATTTCATTTTTCTGAAAAAAAATATTTCTCTCCGATTTTGCTCATTTTCTCAGGACTTAAAGACCTACCTACTCCGTCGACAAAATGTCTTCAGCTATGCAATATATCCATTTCAGAGTCAGTCAGAGCCAGTCAGAGTCAGTCAGAGTCAGTCATAGTCAGTCAGGGGCAGCATAAGCCGTAAATTTAGATGCAAGTATACACATATATATATATTTCAATAGTTGGCATCAAGACGAACAAAATGATGTATTACTTGACATATTTACGTGAAAACAAAATTTTCGCTAAAAATCGAAATCGCGTACAGGTCTTGACCTGTGATAGAATTTCATTTTTCTGAAAAAAAATATTTCTCTCCGATTTTGCTCATTTTCTCAGGACTTAAAGACCTACCTACTCCGTCGACAAAATGTCTTCAGCTATGCAATATATCCATTTCAGAGTCAGTCAGAGCCAGTTAGAGTCAGTCAGAGTCAGTCATAGTCAGTCAGGGGCAGCATAAGCCGTAAATTTAGATGCAAGTATAGACATATATATATATTTCAATAGTTGGCATCAAGACGAACAAAATGATGTATTACTTGACATATTTACGTGAAAACAAAATTTTCGCTAAAAATCGAAATCGCGTACAGGTCTTGACCTGTGATAGAATTTCATTTTTCTGAAAAAAAATATTTCTCTCCGATTTTGCTCATTTTCTCAGGACTTAAAGACCTACCTACTCCGTCGACAAAAATGTCTTCAGCTATGCAATATATCCATTTCAGAGTCAGTCAGAGCCAGTTAGAGTCAGTCAGAGTCAGTCATAGTCAGTCAGGGGGCAGCATAAGCCGTAAATTTAGATGCAAGTATACACATATATATATATTTCAATAGTTGGCATCAAGACGAACAAAATGATGTATTACTTGACATATTTACGTGAAAACAAAATTTTTCGCTAAAAATCGAAATCGCGTACAGGTCTTAACCTGTGATAGAATTTCATTTTTCTGAAAAAAAATATTTCTCTCCGATTTTGCTCATTTTCTCAGGACTTAAAGACCTACCTACTCCGTCGACAAAAATGTCTTCAGCTATGCAATATATCCATTTCAGAGTCAGTCAGAGCCAGTCAGAGTCAGTCAGAGTCAGTCAGAGTCAGTCAGAGTCAGTCAGAGACAGTCAGGGGCAGCATAAGCCGTAAATTTAGATGCAAGTATACACATATATATATATTTCAATAGTTGGCATCAAGACGAACAAAATGATGTATTACTTGACATATTAACGTGAAAAAAATTTTTCGCTAAAAATCGAAATCGCGTACAGGTCTTGACCTGTGATAGAATTTCATTTTTCTGAAAAAAAATATTTCTCTCCGATTTTGCTCATTTTCTCAGGACTTAAAGACCTACCTACTCCGTCGACAAAAATGTCTTCAGCTATGCAATATATCCATTTCAGAGTCAGTCAGAGCCAGTTAGACTCAGTCAGAGTCAGTCATAGTCAGTCAGGGGCAGCATAAGCCGTAAATTTAGATGCAAGTATACACATATATATATATATTTCAATAGTTGGCATCAAGACGAACAAAATGATGTATTACTTGACATATTTACGTGAAAACAAAATTTTCGCTAAAAATCGAAATCGCGTACAGGTCTTGACCTGTGATAGAATTTCATTTTTCTGAAAAAAAATATTTCTCTCCGATTTTGCTCATTTTCTCAGGACTTAAAGACCTACCTACTCCGTCGACAAAATGTCTTCAGCTATGCAATATATCCATTTCAGAGTCAGTCAGAGCCAGTTAGAGTCAGTCAGAGTCAGTCATAGTCAGTCAGGGGCAGCATAAGCCGTAAATTTAGATGCAAGTATACACATATATATATATTTCAATATTTGGCATCAAGACGAACAAAATGATGTATTACTTGACATATTTACGTGAAAACAAAATTTTCGCTAAAAATCGAAATCGCGTACAGGTCTTGACCTGTGATAGAATTTCATTTTTCTAAAAAAAAATATTTCTCTCCGATTTTGCTCATTTTCTCAGGACTTAAAGACCTACCTACTCCGTCGACAAAAATGTCTTCAGCTATGCAATATATCCATTTCAGAGTCAGTCAGAGCCAGTTAGAGTCAGTCAGAGTCAGTCATAGTCAGTCAGGGGCATCATTAGCCGTAAATTTAGATGCAAGTATACACATATATATATATTTCAATAGTTGGCATCAAGACGAACAAAATGATGTATTACTTGACATATTTACGTGAAAACAAAATTTTCGCTAAAAATCGAAATCGCGTACAGGTCTTGACCTGTGATAGAATTTCATTTTTCTGAAAAAAAATATTTCTCTCCGATTTTGCTCATTTTCTCAGGACTTAAAGACCTACCTACTCCGTCGACAAAAATGTCTTCAGCTATGCAATATATCCATTTCAGAGTCAGTCAGAGTCAGTCAGAGTCAGTCAGAGTCAGTCAGAGTCAGTCAGAGACAGTCAGGGGCAGCATAAGCCGTAAATTTAGATGCAAGTATACACATATATATATATTTCAATAGTTGGCATCAAGACGAACAAAATGATGTATTACTTGACATATTTACGTGAAAACAAAATTTTCGCTAAAAATCGAAATCGCGACCAGGTCTTGACCTGTGATAGAATTTCATTTTTCTGAAAAAAAATATTTCTCTCCGATTTTGCTCATTTTCTCAGGACTTAAAGACCTACCTACTCCGTCGACAAAAATGTCTTCAGCTATGCAATATATCCATTTCAGAGTCAGTCAGAGCCAGTCAGAGTCAGTCAGAGTCAGTCATAGTCAGTCAGGGGCAGCATAAGCCGTAAATTTAGATGCAAGTATAAACATATATATATTTTTCAATAGTTGGCATCAAGACGAACAAAATGATGTATTACTTGACATATTTACGTGAAAACTAAATTTTCGCTAAAAATCGAAATCGCGACCAGGTCTTGACCTGTGATAGAATTTCATTTTTCTGAAAAAAATATTTCTCTCCGATTTTGCTCATTTTCTCAGGACTTAAAGACCTACCTACTCCGTCGACAAAAATGTCTTCAGCTATGCAATATATCCATTTCAGAGTCAGTCAGAGCCAGTCAGAGTCAGTCAGAGTCAGTCAGAGACAGTCAGGGGCAGCATAAGCCATAAATTTAGATGCAAGTATACACATATATATATATTTCAATAGTTGGCATCAAGACGAACAAAATGATGTATTACTTGACATATTTACGTGAAAACAAAATTTTCGCTAAAAATCGAAATCGCGTACAGGTCTTGACCTGTGATAGAATTTCATTTTTCTGAAAAAAAATATTTCTCTCCGATTTTGCTCATTTTCTCAGGACTTAAAGACCTACCTACTCCGTCGACAAAAATGTCTTCAGCTATGCAATATATCCATTTCAGAGTCAGTCAGAGCCAGTCAGAGTCAGTCAGAGTCAGTCATAGTCAGTCAGGGGCAGCATAAGCCGTAAATTTAGATGCAAGTATACACATATATATATTTTTCAATAGTTGGCATCAAGACGAACAAAATGATGTATTACTTGACATATTTACGTGAAAACTAAATTTTCGCTAAAAATCGAAATCGCGACCAGGTCTTGACCTGTGATAGAATTTCATTTTTCTGAAAAAAATATTTCTCTCCGATTTTGCTCATTTTCTCAGGACTTAAAGACCTACCTACTCCGTCGACAAAAATGTCTTCAGCTATGCAATATATCCATTTCAGAGTCAGTCAGAGCCAGTCAGAGTCAGTCAGAGTCAGTCAGAGACAGTCAGGGGCAGCATAAGCCATAAATTTAGATGCAAGTATACACATATATATATATTTCAATAGTTGGCATCAAGACGAACAAAATGATGTATTACTTGACATATTTACGTGAAAACAAAATTTTCGCTAAAAATCGAAATCGCGTACAGGTCTTGACCTGTGATAGAATTTCATTTTTCTGAAAAAAAAATATTTCTCTCCGATTTTGCTCATTTTCTCAGGACTTAAAGACCTACCTACTCCGTCGACAAAAATGTCTTCAGCTATGCAATATATCCATTTCAGAGTCAGTCAGAGCCAGTCAGAGTCAGTCAGAGTCAGTCAGAGTCAGTCAGAGACAGTCAGGGGCAGCATAAGCCGTAAATTTAGATGCAAGTATACACATATATATATATTTCAATAGTTGGCATCAAGACGAACAAAATGATGTATTACTTGACATATTTACGTGAAAACAAAATTTTCGCTAAAAATCGAAATCGCGTACAGGTCTTGACCTTTGATAGAATTTCATTTTTCTGAAAAAAAATATTTCTCTCCGATTTTGCTCATTTTCTCAGGACTTAAAGACCTACCTACTCCGTCGACAAAAATGTCTTCAGCTATGCAATATATCCATTTCAGAGTCAGTCAGAGCCAGTCAGAGTCAGTCAGAGTCAGTCAGAGACAGTCAGGGGCAGCATAAGCCATAAATTTAGATGCAAGTATACACATATATATATATTTCAATAGTTGGCATCAAGACGAACAAAATGATGTATTACTTGACATATTTACGTGAAAACAAAATTTTCGCTAAAAATCGAAATCGCGTACAGGTCTTGACCTGTGATAGAATTTCTTTTTTCTGAAAAAAAAATTTCTCTCCGATTTTGCTCATTTTCTCAGGACTTAAAGACCTACCTACTCCGTCGACAAAAAAGTCTTCAGCTATGCAATATATCCATTTCAGAGTCAGTCAGAGCCAGTCAGAGTCAGTCAGAGTCAGTCAGAGTCAGTCAGAGACAGTCAGGGGCAGCATAAGCCGTAAATTTAGATGCAAGTATACACATATATATATATTTCAATAGTTGGCATCAAGACGAACAAAATGATGTATTACTTGACATATTTACGTGAAAACAAAATTTTCGCTAAAAATCGAAATCGCGTACAGGTCTTGACCTGTGATAGAATTTCATTTTTCTGAAAAAAAATATTTCTCTCCGATTTTGCTCATTTTCTCAGGACTTAAAGACCTACCTACTCCGTCGACAAAAATGTCTTCAGCTATGCAATATATCCATTTCAGAGTCAGTCAGAGCCAGTCAGAGTCAGTCAGAGTCAGTCATAGTCAGTCAGGGGCAGCATAAGCCGTAAATTTAGATGCAAGTATACACATATATATATTTTTCAATAGTTGGCATCAAGACGAACAAAATGATGTATTACTTGACATATTTACGTGAAAACTAAATTTTCGCTAAAAATCGAAATCGCGACCAGGTCTTGACCTGTGATAGAATTTCATTTTTCTGAAAAAAATATTTCTCTCCGATTTTGCTCATTTTCTCAGGACTTAAAGACCTACCTACTCCGTCGACAAAAATGTCTTCAGCTATGCAATATATCCATTTCAGAGTCAGTCAGAGCCAGTCAGAGTCAGTCAGAGTCAGTCAGAGACAGTCAGGGGCAGCATAAGCCATAAATTTAGATGCAAGTATACACATATATATATATTTCAATAGTTGGCATCAAGACGAACAAAATGATGTATTACTTGACATATTTACGTGAAAACAAAATTTTCGCTAAAAATCGAAATCGCGTACAGGTCTTGACCTGTGATAGAATTTCATTTTTCTGAAAAAAAAATATTTCTCTCCGATTTTGCTCATTTTCTCAGGACTTAAAGACCTACCTACTCCGTCGACAAAAATGTCTTCAGCTATGCAATATATCCATTTCAGAGTCAGTCAGAGCCAGTCAGAGTCAGTCAGAGTCAGTCATAGTCAGTCAGGGGCAGCATAAGCCGTAAATTTAGATGCAAGTATACACATATATATATATTTCAATAGTTGGCATCAAGACGAACAAAATGATGTATTACTTGACATATTTACGTGAAAACAAAATTTTCGCTAAAAATCGAAATCGCGTACAGGTCTTGACCTGTGATAGAATTTCATTTTTCTGAAAAAAAATATTTCTCTCCGATTTTGCTCATTTTCTCAGGACTTAAAGACCTACCTACTCCGTCGACAAAGATGTCTTCAGCTATGCAATATATCCATTTCAGAGTCAGTCAGAGCCAGTCAGAGTCAGTCAGAGTCAGTCATAGTCAGTCAGGGGCAGCATAAGCCGTAACATTAGATGCAAGTATACACATATATATATTTTTCAATAGTTGGCATCAAGACGAACAAAATGATGTATTACTTGACATATTTACGTGAAAACTAAATTTTCGCTAAAAATCGAAATCGCGACCAGGTCTTGACCTGTGATAGAATTTCATTTTTCTGAAAAAAAATATTTCTCTCCGATTTTGCTCATTTTCTCAGGACTTAAAGACCTACCTACTCCGTCGACAAAAATGTCTTCAGCTATGCAATATATCCATTTCAGAGTCAGTCAGAGCCAGTCAGAGTCAGTCAGAGTCAGTCAGAGACAGTCAGGGGCAGCATAAGCCGTAAATTTAGATGCAAGTATACACATATATATATATTTCAATAGTTGGCATCAAGACGAACAAAATGATGTATTACTTGACATATTTACGTGAAAACAAAATTTTCGCTGAAAATCGAAATCGCGTACAGGTCTTGACCTGTGATAGAATTTCATTTTTCTGAAAAAAAATATTTCTCTCCGATTTTGCTCATTTTCTCAGGACTTAAAGACCTACCTACTCCGTCGACAAAATGTCTTCAGCTATGCAATATATCCATTTCAGAGTCAGTCAGAGCCAGTCAGAGCCAGTCAGAGTCAGTCAGAGTCAGTCAGAGACAGTCAGGGGCAGCATAAGCCGTAAATTTAGATGCAAGTATACACATATATATATATTTCAATAGTTGGCATCAAGACGAACAAAATGATGTATTACTTGACATATTTACGTGAAAACAAAATTTCGCTAAAAATCGAAATCGCGTACAGGTCTTGACCTGTGATATAATTTCATTTTACTGAAAAAAAATATTTCTCTCCGATTTTGCTCATTTTCTCAGGACTTAAAGACCTACCTACTCCGTCGACAAAAATGTCTTCAGCTATGCAATATATCCATTTCAGAGTCAGTCAGAGCCAGTCAGAGTCAGTCAGAGTCAGTCAGAGTCAGTCAGAGACAGTCAGGGGCAGCATAAGCCGTAAATATTTATGCAAGTATACACATATATATATATTTCAATAGTTGGCATCAAGACGAACAAAATGATGTATTACTTGACATATTTACGTGAAAACAAAATTTTCGCTAAAAATCGAAATCGCGTACAGGTCTTGACATGTGATAGAATTTCATTTTTCTGAAAAAAAAATTTCTCTCCGATTTTGCTCATTTTCTCAGGACTTAAAGACCTACCTACTCCGTCGACAAAAATGTCTTCAGCAATGCAATATATCCATTTCAGAGTCAGTCAGAGCCAGTCAGAGCCAGTCAGAGTCAGTCAGAGTCAGTCAGAGTCAGTCATAGTCAGTCAGGGGCAGCATAAGCCGTAAATTTAGATGCAAGTATACACATATATATATATTTCAATAGTTGGCATCAAGACGAACAAAATGATGTATTACTTGACATATTTACGTGAAAACAAAATTTTCGCTAAAAAATCGAAATCGCGTACAGGTCTTGACCTGTGATAGAATTTCATTTTTCTGAAAAAAATATTTCTCTCCGATTTTGCTCATTTTCTCAGGGACTTAAAGACCTACCTACTCCGTCGACAAAAATGTCTTCAGCTATGCAATATATCCATTCAGAGTCAGTCAGAGCCAGTCAGAGTCAGTCAGAGTCAGTCAGAGTCAGTCAGAGACAGTCAGGGGCAGCATAAGCCGTAAATTTAGATGCAAGTATACACATATATATATATTTCAATAGTTGGCATCAAGACGAACAAAATGAAGTATTACTTGACATATTTACGTGAAAACAAAATTTTCGCTAAAAATCGAAATCTCGTACAGGTCCTTGACCTGTGATAGAATTTCATTTTTCTGAAAAAAAATATTTCTCTCCGATTTTGCTCATTTTCTCAGGACTTAAAGACCTACCTACTCCGTCGACAAAAATGTCTTCAGCTATGCAATATATCCATTTCAGAGTCAGTCAGAGCCAGTCAGAGTCAGTCAGAGTCAGTCAGAGTCAGTCATAGTCAGTCAGGGGCAGCATAAGACGTAAATTTAGATGCAAGTATACACATATATATATATTTCAAAAGTTGGCATCAAGACGAACAAAATGGTGTATTACTTGACATATTTACGTGAAAACAAAATTTCGCTAAAAATCGAAATCGCGTACAGGAATGGACCTGTGATAGAATTTCATTTTTCTGAAAAAAAATATTTCTCTCCGATTTTGCTCATTTTCTCAGGACTTAAAGACCTACCTACTCCGTCGACAAAAATGTCTTCAGCTATGCAATATATCCATTTCAGAGTCAGTCAGAGCCAGTCAGAGTCAGTCAGAGTCAGTCATAGTCAGTCAGGGGCAGCATAAGCCGTAAATTTAGATGCAAGTATACACATATATATATATTTCAATAGTTGGCATCAAGACGAACAAAATGATGTATTACTTGACATATTTACGTGAAAACAAAATTTTCGCTAAAAATCGAAATCGCGTACAGGTCTTGACCTGTGATAGAATTTCATTTTTCTGAAAAAAAATATTTCTCTCCGATTTTGCTCATTTTCTCAGGACTTAAAGACCTACCTACCCGTCGACAAAAATGTCTTCAGCTATGCAATATATCCATTTCAGAGTCAGTCAGAGCCAGTCAGAGTCAGTCAGAGTCAGTCATAGTCAGTCAGGGGCAGCATAAGCCGTAAATTTAGATGCAAGTATACACATATATATATATTTCAATAGTTGGCATCAAGACGAACAAAATGATGTATTACTTGACATATTTACGTGAAAACTAAATTTTCGCTAAAAATCGAAATCGCGACCAGGTCTTGACCTGTGATAGAATTTCATTTTTCTGAAAAAAAATATTTCTCTCCGATTTTGCTCATTTTCTCAGGACTTAAAGACCTACCTACTCCGTCGACAAAAATGTCTTCAGCTATGCAATATATCCATTTCAGAGTCAGTCAGAGCCAGTCAGAGTCAGTCAGAGTCAGTCATAGTCAGTCAGGGGCAGCATAAGCCGTAAATTTAGATGCAAGTATACACATATATATATATTTCAAT
>JASFXZ010000187.1:0-54410 GCA_032209605.1 Mactromeris polynyma | reverse complement strand
TGAATAAAGAGCAAAACAGTGAAAATGGTCTTGAAATTTATGCTCAGTAAAACCTAGATAATAAGACCATCCTTGGGAGCCTTGAAAACTGGTTTTATTATTGAGGTGGTCTTTTAGTGAGGTTTTACTGTACACATCCAAAAGTTTATTGTTAAATGAATTCATAAAATAAGCATTCCAACGCTTGAAGAGTCTATGGATTGTGGTATTTCAAACAAAAACATGTACCCCTGTGTCTCAGAATAGTGAATAATTTTTCAATATTTTCATTTTAAACAAAAATGACAAGGTAGACAATGTCGCACAATGGACATTTTCTGAAAAATGTATCAAACATGTAAGAAAAATGTAAAAATCATGAAGAAAGATTGAAACAATAACATAAGACTACTATTATAAACATTTGTAAATATACTTCACGACATTAAAAACACAACTCAAAATTTCCGTGACAACACAGAGACATTATAAAGAAATATTTATATTTTAAATTCTCTAACATTATTTCCTTAACTTAATCAGTTATTAATTATGAATACTAGGGTCAAAGTTTAATTTATTTTTGAAGAATAATTGACTCATTTGTAACAATAAAATGCAATTAACAGGGAACAAAATGAAAGCTAAAGTGATATACAATGTAGTAGCATTTTTAATGGCATTTAGTATATAATATTATAAGTTATAATCAAGAAGAATACTGTATCATAACTTACCTTATTTGTTTCATTATTCAGGTATTTGAATCCATACGAGAAACATGACCCATTTATAAATCCAGCTTTATCTAATATATTTCTCAAACTTTCCATAGCTTCTATATCTCCAGCTGAACTTGTCTGACGAGTGTGTATTATAGGTATATACGATGCCTGTAAATACGGGTACAAACAATTAGTCCAGCCCTTAAATTTGTTTGTTTGGCATAAAACTTTCCAGTAAAATTTAGGTAGGTAGGTAAGTAATTTGCATTTATTACTTTTTAAGGTTATTTAAGTTTCAATTGCTAATACACGTACACAGCCCTCAAATCTGTTTGAGTAGGGGCCATTTTCATGAGTAGGTAGAGTTATGCCAGATGAACAATTGTTTAAGTATGGCCTAAGCTGATCAACTTGTATGGTTCTCATGAAAAATGTTTGTTTGTTGGAATTTTCTCTGTTTTGTTCAACATTATTTCAGTAATGTCCGACAGTCAGCTGAGCTTACCAGTGGTCCTTGTATCCAAGCCAGTATTAACCTATTCTTCTGCAAGCAACTGACAACTGCCAATATGAACCAGATAATAAGAAGAAATTAATTTGCACACAGTATCTTCAGGTAAATCACGGTAGAAACTAGAGCTATCACTGAAGGTGATTAATACCCCTGCAATTCTGATTTGTCAGACATATTTTTGAGAAAATCCAAGATGGTCGCCACTCAGCCATCTTGAAAATGATAAAAAATTATGACATGCACTGCAACTTATCATGCAGATTATTTGTGAGAAGTTTCATGAATATCAGACCAAGCAACAGAGAGACTCCAGCATACCCTCCTCAAATTTGGTGGGGTATAAATACACATCACACACAGGGTTCAAACCTATAGCCACCAGATTGGCAGAAAAGTTGTTTATATTCTGACGAAATAAAAACTGTTTACTTACTTTGATGGTGGGTGGGGTAACATTATTAAACTTGAGAAATTGACCAAACGATCTTCCTTCTCTCTGTTGTAAGAAATGCGTCAGCAAAGTATTGAATCCTTCACTGGAATTAGGATAGCCAGCTGAAATGTTAGCATAGAAAATTTAAAACATAATTATAAAGTTAGGTAGAAAACAAAGCAAACAAACTTAACATGGTAGATGATTAGAAGTTCGGTTAACAAAAACATTGAGTACCAAAACAAATTCAATGTAGAGCACAGAATATACAGGCTTTGTGTATTAAACTAGAACAACTTTACTTGTATGTAATCTATTGTACACAATACATCCAGGCAGTATAAGTACTACTCGTCACCATTTGTATGTGAAATAGATTCTGACGAGTGTTAGTGTAGAGATCTATATCCAAGTAGAATATGCCAAAATAAAGTAAAGTGTGCTTTTAATTTCATTGTCATACAGTGTGTGAAATGTTCATACACTAAATTTTTTAAATTATTTTTGATGTTTATATGTATGCTTGTGTATTTACTGCGTGTTAAAAGAGAGAGAATACGTAACTACAGGGAAAGCCACATACATAAGACAATGCCTCCCCACGCAGATCTCCGGAAAAAACAACAATCCACAAAACATAAGGTACTAAAGGAGGTCAAACGGTACACATATTAAGGAACTGAGGCGCAAGGAATGGCCCAGCAGACCACAAGTAATAACTAGGAGAATCAAAGTGGACAGTAAGGGAAGGGAGGTGGGAATTAATGGATGGAAAAGATCACAGGACAAGTCAAGACAACTGGCATATAAAGTGACAGATTTGAATAGGGGAAAGGAAAATACAAAACACATTCATAACATAAACAGAAACAACAATCATATAGCGAATTACAGCCTAAAAACTCAAATAGTGAATATAACTTCTGGTGACTTGAACTGCATTCTACTCAAAACTTATTTTGTTAGTCCCCATGTTAGTACAACTGCGCCGAAAAATGTACATAACTTACTATAATCAGTATATCCGGCGACAAATGGATCGTGTGTTGATGTTACATAATTGATGAAAGGAGGATACCAGAAGTTGATCGAGCCATTCTGTATAAACGGATCCTCTCTCATATAATTGTACATCTGCTCCAATTTATGTCTGTTTTTAAAATAATCCATTGCATCTAAATGTAGGAGAAAAACAAGTTATCAGTTAGCAATATGCTGCAATCAAATGATAATGACAAGCACTTCACATGGCAGAAAATCATTTCTCTTATATACAAGGGTTGATTCAGGATCACTTTTGCTGTACAGAGTAATGGTGCTGGTTCCCTGATATGGGAAGCATAGTGGTCTAGAGGTAGGGTGCTGGTTCCCTGATTTGGGAAGCACAGTGGTCCTGAGGTATGGTGCTGGTTCCCTGATTTGGGAAGTATAGTGGTCTAGAGGTAGGGTGCTGGTTCCCTGAT
The DNA here is from genome assembly GCA_032209605.1 of Mactromeris polynyma. Classification (NCBI taxonomy): domain Eukaryota; kingdom Metazoa; phylum Mollusca; class Bivalvia; order Venerida; family Mactridae; genus Mactromeris; species Mactromeris polynyma. The sequence continues at coordinate 51,296 of JASFXZ010000187.1, read as the reverse complement.
TTGGGAAGCACAGTGGTCCTGAGGTATGGTGCTGGTTCCCTGATTTGGGAAGTATAGTGGTCTAGAGGTAGGGTGCTGGTTCCCTGATTTGGGAAGTATAGTGGTCTAGAGGTAGGGTGCTGGTTCCCTGATATGGAAAGCACAGTGGTCTAGAGGTATGGTGCTGGTTCCCTGATTTGGGAAGCACAGTGGTCTAGAGGTAGGGTGCTGGTTCCCTGATTTGGGAAGCACAGTGGTCTAGAGGTAAGGTGCTGGTTCCCTGATTTGGGAAGCACAGTGGTCTAGAGGTATGGTGCTGGTTCCCTGATTTGGGAAGCACAGTGGTCTAGAGGTATGGTGCTGGTTCCCTGATTTGGGAAGCACAGTGGTCTAGAGGTATGGTGCTGGTTCCCTGATTTGGGAAGCACAGTGGTCTAGAGGTATGGTGCTGGTTCCCTGATTTGGGAAGCAGTGGTCTAGAGGTATGGTTTGTGAAATTCTTAACCAGTTTCCATAATTCTTAAATATGGTGCAAGTACTGATTTGAAAATCAAGTCATGGCCGTCAAATTGGCATTCATATAATATAAGACCTTGTTAAACATTTATTTTTTATATTCATGAGAAATTGAAACTGAACTATATTATACATGTATGATGTAAAACCCTAGTCTTAACATCATCTAATATTTATAATTAAAAATCCTTGAAATTCATACATTTGTTTGAGTACTTGATAAGTATATCACCCTGCACAACCTGCTGTATTGATAGTTTATCTGTTGATTGATAGCTGTGCTATGTGCAAGGTGCGATATCCACAAAGGGTAAGTATTTGCTATTTTTGTTGCATTTTTTGTTGATTTTCAGAGTCACCACATATAATCCATCTAGCTATACATACCACAATAAACAGCAGCATCGTAGCCTCGATCTGGATAATACATTTTCTGTGCATGGATATATTCAGTAGCGTATGAATCCGTTGGTATATAGTCGTATAAATCAAAATCTTGTCTTAATTGGCTGAAGCTCCAACTGTTCACACAAACTAATATACCTGTTATAATGATGACTATCACCTGTAATATACACATAACACATTAAATGATGACTATCACCTGTAATATACACATAACACATTAAATGATGACTATCACCTGTAATATACACATAAACACAACATAGCACAACAGAATATAGATCTATACAATAATTGTTTGCTTTACAATGTCAGGTTGCAACTGTAGCAAATGGGTCAATAAAACAGAAATACTTCAATTATACAACAAAAGCCATTTTATAATAAAATTAGTTTAAACTTATTTATTTTACATCAATTGTGAAACATGTTCTCACATTCCTGGCTACCAACCAGTATTCACGCCAAATTTAGGGACTGTGACAGGATTCAGGCACTCTACCCCTGGACCACTGCCCCTCTGACAAAAATTGATTATCAATACCACATACCTTGCTGGGTAACTTCATAAGAATTGGTGCATACATTTTCTTAATAAATTCAGCAATCAACTCCTTTTTACTGCAATCACTTGGTGAATAATCCTTATGTTTATAACAACATAAAACTGAGTTTCTATTTTGGCTGATACGATATTCATCTAATGTTAATACAGCCACAAAAAATGTTGATGCTAGAAGATAAAGACCAAGTATTCCTATAGCGGCGTATGCACAAAATGCACTGAGAGCTGGAATCACCTGTAATATATAGACAATAAACAGATGTTAATAACAAAAGGTGTTTGTCACGCGTTCTCTCCTTTTATCACTTCTTGAGTTAGATAGATCGATTTATTTCAGCATAACTTAGTTCAGAGTTCTCTCCCTTTATCCCTTTAATCGTATACATGTATATTCTTAATATCATAAGACAGTCAAAGAACATAGAAGCGTAAGACTATACTAATAGACTATGTTAAAGTTGAGGTAACAGTTCTATACATAACATAAATTAAAGCCTACCGAAATGTTATATAAATAAACTGAAGTAAAAAAAATAAAATAAAGAATATCAAATTCTTAAGACGACAAACCTAAAATCTGTAATAGTGGGAGGCAGTAATTTTGTTACAATAAACAAGGATTCTCATTCACCATTGAGTGAAAGTTCAGAATTACGCAAGAAATAGACTGATCAGAAGATGTAACCCGCCATTTTGTATTTTAAGAATCAACACTATATTATGACAAAGTGGTCTGAAATACTGAACATGGTTTACACAGATTTACATAAACAATTCTCAGTAGTTCAATTCATTTGAATCACAAATATCGATTATAGCTTATTGCAACCAATATCGACATATAATCCAGTATCTTCGTAAAAAAAGTGCCAGATACAGTCGCACCTCGTTCATTTGAATTCATCGGGTCAGAAATTTTATTTCGTATAATACATAGTTTTGAATAGCACATATCGATTTGACATGCCTAAGAAGATACATCTGGACCTGATTTATTTCCGATGATACCAAGTATTGTATTCGGATAGAAGGTAGGCGAATAAACGAGGTCCGACTGTACTACTAAGGGATAGCACTTTTGACCAGTATATAAACACATTGATGTACTGGTATACAAACACATTGATGTACTGGTATGCAAACTTACAGTTGAGCTACCAATACCAAAAGCTACAATATCAGTGACAGAGGTCACAGTAATAGATACACCAGCATTCTTCAATGTCAGTGCTATCTTCTCAGGTACGGTTGAAGTCTTGTCATTCTCAGATAGATTCTTCCAAGCACCAACAATCACAAACATATCATCCACTCCTATACCTGTACAAGAAACAAAAAATATACTGAGTCACACCATACCACAGGAGATTGTCACGAGTTCTCTCTCTTTATCCCTTCTAGAGTTTTCTCCCTTTATCCCTTCTAGAGTTCTCTCCCTTTATCCCTTCTAAAGTTTTCTCCCTTAATCCCTTCTCGAGTTATCTCCCTTAATCCCTTCTCGAATTATCTCCCTTAATCCCTTCTCGAGTTATCATCCTTTATCCCTTCTAGAGTTTTCTCCCTTTATCCCTACTCAAGTTCTCTCCCAATATCCCGTCTAGAGTTCTCTCCCTTTATCCCTTCTATAGTATATGTGTATACAGTACTTTGATGTTGAAGGGAGATTTCAGCCTCAGAAAGAGGTCAGGTGTGAAAAGGGTGAGACTCCATGTACTATATATACATATACTATAGGAGGGGTAGAGGGAGAGAACTCTAGAAGGGAAGAGAACCCATGCCAATCTCCTGTGCACCATACCATCTATGTATTGGTGTCATCGACAGAAACAATATCAATACTTTATATATACAAATGAGCTGATCTGATATCAATACAGATTTTTAAATTTCCATACAATTGGAAAATGTTTGATTGATTGATGAATACCAAGCACAGTTGCTGACGTTTCTGTCTGATTTACTTTCTGTTGTTGTTTTCGACTATCTGTTCAGTGAGCACTCATGCATGTTTTAGTCATAGCAACTGCCTATAGAAACAAAATGGCTGCCCCTCTTTGTGTGTGGGGCTCAAAAAAAGTGATGTTTGGGAACATGTAGTGTGTTTTAAAACAGTATTCATGCATCACTGAAATAAACACCAGTTCAGATCTTTCAAATCTTATTTTTCTATTCTTTTTCCCATACAGTAATAAACAACATCCCGGAACCCACAGATTTTTCTATACACCTTATCGTTTTGGTTGAATATGCTGATTGTAAAGTGGTTGTCACCATATGATCATGATAATGTAAACAATGGACTCCAATCTAATGTCATACTAAGAGAATCACTCTGAATACTGACTTCCAGTGATCAGTTCTAACTTACTAAACATTTTTTCTTCGCTTTGAATGGCAACTATTTTTTTCAATAATATGGAAAGATGATACGGAATAAAAAATATATTTTCGCTTTTGTCTCTAGTTTACAAAAAGTTTAATACAACAACTTACCAAGTAATAAAAATGGCATCAAATTGTGTATAGGTCCATAGATCAATCCACAAGCCATAGCAATGCCGTAACAGAACATAATTGCAAGTCCAATTGTTAATATACCGATGAGAGAAACATATAACTGGAAAAAAATACACAACATCATTTTAATCAATCACAGTAAAATGTTTACATTGATTTACAGGCAAAAATTGGGAACAAATGAGATCACACACCTTTATGAACTTTGTAACATTTTTTAATTCTCCATAGTTGTTTGTGATGGTCGGCCAGTGTTCCTTGCACCCCTGGTTGCCTGCGGATTTACCCTTGCACCTTCTCAGTGCCTAATGTTTTGTAGACTGTTGTTTCTGTGGGGTCTGTGTGGGGAGGCATTGTCTTATGTATGTGGCATTCACTTGACCAACTTAATCTCTCTTTCATCATAACTGGACTTATTTGGAATAAATTCATGAACAGTTTCATAAATGATTCATACTAAGCTAACCACATTCCTTAGATGATTGTCTACTGAACTCAAACTTAAACTCACAAGGGCAATGCATACATATATAACCATCATCTTTGTATGGGGAAAAAAATCAAAATGTAATTGGTTTTGACATTTGTTTGATAAAATGTACCACGAAAGGAGGCCTAGTGATCAAGTGGTAGAGCACCAGACAATGATTCATAGGTCGTAAGTTTGAATCCAGCCTGAGGGAAGATTGAACTGTGAACCTGGTAAATACACACAGCAAGCAGGGATTGATTAATACAAGTTGTAAACTTATTGCACAATTGTTGAACAATAAACAAGTGCAATTGTACCATCACATTGAATATACATGTATACCTTATTTTCCACCATGTTAAATTTTCCTAACACAAGAATGACGAACACAAATACGATGATAAATCCAGCAGTAAGCAGCGATGTATCAGCCTGCACAGCACCGTAACCTTCATCATCAAATCTACAAATATATACATACATACAAAACTAAAGTTAAAACCATACAATACAGACCTCATATAGGAAACAACCATGACAAAGATATATCACCGTAAACTCTGTCTAGATATTCATTGAATATTCCAACTTCCATTTCAATATTGACTTGCGTATATTTTCGTTTACGTCTGTTGCATCATGTGGTGTAATTTCATACTTGATATTGATGTTAATTCAAAAACATCAGTAGCATCCGTACACAAACTTACGTAAAACTTACGCAATGTTAGTAAAACAGTACCCAGGTATCTTCTATTTCCAAACCTAAAGAATACATTATGAATACAGATATGACACTAGAACTGCCCTTGGAAGTCCACTACATCAGTGGAAAACTACACCTGACAGATTATAATCAAGCCATTTCAGATTTCAGGCACTGTTATTTTTTCGAGCAATAACAGAATTTTTTAAGAACCATCGTAGTGTTGCAAAAATGAAACGAAAGCCAGGAAAACAAACTAGTCTTTTATCAAACTTACTGTACATATCACTGTTACAGCGTTGGATCTTAGTGACTGATCTCGAATGTTCATGCCAGGACAACAAGGTGAACTATTACTTACGTTCTTGTAGCATATACATATGACTTGAGTATGTATGGTCTTGATGATCTACTCATGGCTATCATCTGTCGTTCCAGTTCTAACGCGGCCCTTTCCCACTGAATGTTTAGAAAATGTATGTTGAAGAAAACTGTATACAATTCATATCAGGCAAGCAATTTAGTAAAGTTGAAACATAAGCAAGAACAATGGATGGATAAGAATGCATTTAACATTTGCAGTTCCATTTCATGTATGGATCCAGTGGAGCAAGGGGTCTGGTGGTCAAGACTTTGGCAATAGAAGTTTGTCCGTATCTAATCCTAAATCAAAAGGGGGTCACAAATTCAAGGGCCTTACTCTTTTGTCCAAAATTTGCAAAATAAGGAAACATATTGCATAGCAAACATCTAGGTACTCCAAAGTCTGACTTAGATCTGCTGCCTTATCAATAGCTGGATCCCCACTGACCCCCCTGAATGGTTCCCTGCATGCATTGGCATCCATAATAAGTTACACATGGTGTCTTCTTGTTGTAATTGTGTATCCAATGATAGTTAACGACTTTGATAGAACTACATGAGACAGTGTCATGATACCGCAAGATCTTAGTATACAAGCAGGCTTAGTATACAAACATAACCACTGCAGACTCAGGTGTTGATGACAGATGTTGATAGACCTATGACAGTGGCTCTTTTTTTCTCTCAAAACAATGTCTTAATAAATCCCTGTAACTTGACATACTGGTACAGCCGCATTCTGACACGAGATGTCAGTATTTATTTCATGCTTTCCGGTGGTTTATCGTGGCATAATGGTGAATTATTATACAATAAGTCATAGTGAAATGATCACAGTGGAAATGACACCATATAAAATATTGAGGCATTCAACAGGGAAATGTTATTAATGAGTAAAAAATTAAAAAAGATAAATAGAACATCTGACTTAAATTTTCACTCATGAAAATAGTCTGTCCTCTACTCACTTGGCGAGATAACTTTCTATCTTTCACCAAAACCCACAAATATCCTCTATTTAACTGAAAGATTGTAATGACAAGGTAAGTACAGTCAACTCTCGCTGTAACGACCATGTTTGTTCCTTGGATTTACATTGTTGTACTGAATATGTCATTATATTGAATTTGATCAATTACCGAATAGGCAGATTGGTTCCCACCGAATCTGTGTCGTTAAATGAATATTCCGTTGTATTGAATGTCAGTATAACGTGAGTTGACTGCATATATTTCTGCTGTATAATACCTCAGGTTTTTTATGTAGAACCCATAACATGGTGACAGCATTGGCTCCAATAATATTACCATTCATATCTCTCCTGATTCCACCTAACATATATTCCAGATTAAATTCTGTACCAAATGCTGGGCTACAATACATACAAACATATTCACTTATTAGTTAACTTACAACCGTATTTATATAAAAACATAGAAGAGTTGCAGGAAATGTAATGTAAATCACTTTATTTTCGCGACAGAGGTATTTTGCGAAATGATGAATTTGCATCTTTCCTCCATCGCAAATTTAAGATGGTTTGTATTGTTGTTTGAACATTGATTTACAAATCAAATCGCTATACACTCACATCACTTGTTATACAATAAAGAGTATACACAATGTCGGATATGCACCAAATTCGTACATACATAATTTCATTTGCCACAAGCATATTTTTGCAAGAATTTTGATTTCGCAAGTCTCCAGATTCGCGAATTAACACGAAAATTACATTGTTGCAAAAATAAAGTGATTTACAGTAGCATACAACCATATAAATAGACTATCAACATAATTTGATACAAGTGCTTCTCAGGTATACTCAAAATGTCATCATATTACTAAGATTCACAGATCAGCTGTTATGGTACTACATAATCAGACTATAGCATCAAGATGTAGCTTGAACAAAAAAACCTGTACTTAAATACCATTTAACACATTTTTAATTAGTCATCCCACATTTCTGCATTTTATAATTTTGATAGAAATCTTTACTGGTCGACTTTTTTGTACAATCAAGTGTATATTTTGGATTTCAAAGGATTATGGGATGGGTAAGAATGAAGTAAAACAAAGTTAGTCAATTTATATTTCTCTGTTTTTATTTTGAAAAGTATGATAATATAAAAAGAGACCAATTAGAAAAGCAGTTGAGTGTATAAAGTAGCTAGTCTCTATTGTGTATGGCTAGTCCCTACCTCGTGTAGCTAGTCTCTATTGTGTATGGCTAGTCCCTACCTCGTATAGCTAGTCTCTATTGTGTATGGCTAGTCCCTACCTCGTATAGCTAGTCTCTATTGTGTATGGCTAGTCCCTACCTCGTATAGCTAGTCTCTATTGTGTATGGCTAGTCCCTACCTCGTATAGCTAGTCTCTATTGTGTATGGCTAGTCCCTACCTCGTATAGCTAGTCTCTATTGTCTATGGCTAGTCCCTACCTCGTATAGCTAGTCTCTATTGTGTATGACTAGTCCCTACCTCGTATAGCTAGTCTCTATTGTCTATGGCTAGTCCCTACCTCGTATAGCTAGTCTCTATTGTGTATGACTAGTCCCTACCTCGTATAGCTAGTCTCTATTGTGTATGGCTAGTCCCTACCTCGTATAGCTAGTCTCTATTGTGTATGGCTAGTCCCTACCTCATATAGCTAGTCTCTATTGTGTATGACTAGTTCCTACCTCGTATAGCTAGTCTCTATTGTGTATGGCTAGTCCCTACCTCGTATAGCTAGTCTCTATTGTGTATGGCTAGTCCCTACCTCATATAGCTACCTTATATTTTGAAAGGCAAGTTTCTACTTTTATAGGTAGTCCCTATTTTGTATGGTTTGCCTCTATTTTGAATAGCAAGTCTCTATTTCTTTTGGATAAAGCTAGTCCAATTTTTGAAAAGCTCGTCTGTTTTGCATAGCTAATCCTTATTTTGTTAAGCTAGTCTCTATTATGAATAGCTTATCCCTATTTTATACAGGTAGTCTATATTCCAGACAGCTAGTTCTAAGTTTGGAGCACTATTTTGCATAGCTAGTCCCTATTTCATATAGCTAGTCCCTATTTCATATAGCTAGTCCCTATTTCATATAGCTAGTCCCTATTTCATATAGCTAGTCCCTATTTCATATAGACAGTCCCTATTTCATATAGCTAGTCCCTATTTCATATAGCTAGTCCCTATTTCATATAGCTAGTCCCTCTTTCATAAAGACAGTCCCTATTTCATATAGCTAGTCCCTCTTTCATATACCTGGTCCCTATTTTATATGACTAGTCCCTCTTTCAAATAGCTAGTCCCTCTTCCATATAGCTAGTCTGTTTTAGTAGCTAGTCCTTTGTTGTATTCGTAAGCTATGTCGATCTATCAATTACGGAATCCTGTATCAAAATTTTGAGTTGCTTAGATTAAAACAAAATGTGAATCAATGCATTAGTACATAGAAACAAAATTATCATAATCATTATCATTCAAGATTGAGCACAAATAAAACCTACTCCATGTAAACATAAACATAGCTACCTGTACTTTATCTTCGTATTGACAGCATCGACCACATCTTTGGTTGATAGTCTACGTATGAGTGTTCCATTAAACTGCCATAGTTCTAGAATACTGCTTATCTTACACAAATATTCAACCCTGTAATAGTAATATTACACAGTAATTAAAAGTGATGGCGTGATTATCAAATCGTCACTAGACACCCGACGTCGGCGACAATCGATTAGGAACTACAATAATCGATTATAATCTGACTTTTGTCTGAAGTGTTATTTCACTAGTTATTAGTCTACAACATAATACAGGACAGCTTTGTCATAAGTTCACATTATAACAATGCAGACTGTGAACACTTCATACTGCTCCACTAAGGCGGTTGAATTGTATTAACATTGTGCATAACATGATCTACGTATACATACACAGACGGGATATGGAGACGCTGGTAAACGCAGAGTAAAATTTTTAATGCAACATCTCAGAGTTTATCTTTACACTGAATACAAAATTCCAAATAGTATAGAACTAAAACCAAGATGCATCTTCACAATTTCAATGAGATATTTAGATATTATTGAATTAACATGTTCAAATTGAGTCTTATTTTAATACAATGTGTACTCAGTACATTTAAAAATGTACATTTTTGTACTTGTGATATGTCTTTTAAATGTCATTTTATTGTGTTCTTAAACTCATTTTGATATGAGAATACCCATTGATTGAAAGAAAATTTAGTGTTCATCCTTGAGTAAAATTAAATCATATCATGTTCTTATCTTGTATCCATAGGTAAATTCATGAAATTTGAGAAATCTTACATTTTGCGTTTTTTATATGTGCCGAGTACATTTATAAATTTTCTGGATATCTTGTACACTATTTTTCCAAAAAAGCTACCGTAGTTATTATAAATATTCTCATTACATGACATTCACAGCAACGATGGACATGAGAATTGAAATGAGGTAAAAACATTAATATACTTTACTTTACACTACATTATTACAGTACAATAATATCAATACTTCCGTGACACACATTGTAATTCTACTGTGTAATCTACACCTGCTTGATATGTACTGTTATAGGACATTGACATCAAAAACGTCTTGACAAAAAATGTTATATTTCTGTGATATCAACACTTACTTGACACACAATGTTATAGTACTGTGATCAACACTTACTTGACACACAATGTTATAGTACTGTGATATCAACACTTACTTGACACACAATGTTATAGTACTGTGATATCAACACTTACTTGACACACATTGTTATAGTACTGTGATATCAACACTTACTTGACACACAATGTTATAGTACTGTGATATCAACACTTACTTGACACACATTGTTATAGTACTGTGATATCAACACTTACTTGACACACAATGTTATAGTACTGTGATATCAACACTTACTTGACACACAATGTTATAGTACTGTGATATCAACACTTACTTGACACACAATGTTATAGTACTGTGATATCAACACTTACTTGACACACAATGTTATAGTACTGTGATATCATCACTTACGTGACACACAATGTTATAGTACTGTGATATCAACACTTACTTGACACACAATTTATAGTACTGTGATATCAACACTTACTTGACACACAATGTTATAGTACTGTGATATCAACACTTACTTGACACACAATGTTATAGTACTGTGATATCATCACTTACTTGACACACAATGTTATAGTACTGTGATATCAACACTTACTTGACACACACTGTTATAGTACTGTGATATCATCACTTACTTGACACACAATGTTATAGTACTGTGATATCATCACTTACTTGACACACAATGTTATAGTACTGTGATATCAACACTTACTTGACACACAATGTTATAGTACTGTGATATCATCACTTACTTGACACACATTGTTATAGTACTGTGATATCAACACTTAATTGACACACAATGTTATAGTACTGTGATATCAACACTTACTTGACACACAATGTTATAGTACTGTGATATCAACACTTACTTGACACACAATGTTATAGTACTGTGATATCATCACTTACTTGACACAAAATGTTATAGTACTGTGATATCAACACTTACTTGACACACAATGTTATAGTGCTGTGATATCAACACTTACTTGACACACATTGTTATAGTACTGTGATATCAACACTTACTTGACACACATTGTTATAGTACTGTGATATCAACACTTACTTGACACACATTGTTATAGTACTGTGATATCAACACTTACTTGACACACAATGTTATAGTACTGTGATATCAACACTTACTTGACACACATTGTTATAGTACTGTGATATCATCACTTACTTGACACACAATGTTATAGTACTGTGATATCAACACTTACTTGACACACAATGTTATAGTACTGTGATATCAACACTTACTTGACACACATTGTATCCAGGGTTTGTAGATCTGTCAACTTCATCATTCTTGATTGTAAATACATATCATACATCTAAAATATACATTTAACCATCCAGTTAACATTCAAACAAAAACTAAGACAAGGCAAAATCAAAATTTTCCAAAAACTTATGAAGTATACACAATCGGACCTCCATAATTCGAATTTGTTGGGTTTGAAATTTTATTTTGATAAATGCATGTGTTCGAATAACCCATTTCAATTTGACATGCAGAAGTAGATCTACTCTGTATACGAAGTTAACTATTGTTCATGTAGTGATGTGAAAATGATGTCAGTTTATGATAAATAAAATATGAAACAAACAAGCAAATTATTTCATGATGTATATTTCCATTAGTGCTTTATTCATGTCCTGATAAATGATTGGGTTGTCGAGTTGTCTTGATAACCAGGCACGTGACACGGTCCTGAGGATTTGGGCTGCAAAGGGGATGTGTGAGATTTTTTTTCAAAATAGTGATAAAAATCGGCTTTTTCTAGGTCTCTTGGCCTTGGAGAGCTTTATTCTGTTAGATGAAATTCTTGGATTGTAACATGCATGATGATTGCAAAATAAGGGGAAAATCATGTAAACAATTTCAAACAGGTAAAAAACAACTACATTTGCAACACAGTTTGCAAGCTCATGGCAGCTGCTTGCTGAAATTATGGGGGTGGCACCACCGCACTTGCCGTCCCAGTTGCGGCGCCAATGTTTACAACAGATCTTCCAATACTGCACTTTGTATCATCCAAATTTCTTACATAGAAATATAGAGGAAATATATTGGGACTTGAGATCTTTTTCTCAGGAATTCGAATAGAAGGTTGTCAAAAAAATGGGGTTTGACAGTACCTCTTGTTTCATTAATTGTACAAGAAAAAACAGACTTAAAGAGTGGTGTAAATCTATTAATTAAAACAAATACTTGTTTAAACAACATAAGTTTTAGAAAGTACTTTTACATATTTATGCCTGCCACAATTCTTTAAACATAGCAAAATGTGTGCCCCATCCCCAAAAAGATTACTCACAGCATTGATAACTCTTGGTGAGATGACATTTCTTGCAGTTACAATGACAGAAGTGAATCTATATTCCTCAGGGAAGTTTGTGTTGACCCATTCCTTTTCCGGTAAAACACGTGAAGATTGGGGGACCCATAGTTTGGCATCATCTGTTGTTTGCTTGAAATTCGTAAATCCGACAGCACAAAGACCGCACACAAGTAGACATATGAATATAGTGATAATGGGACGTCTTGCAACTACCAGTCCAAGCCTTTAAATACAAAAATAACCCATCACTTACAGTCTCAATAATACCAAATATCAAAGCTCTAGACCTTATGGTTTGGGACAAGAAGAATTTCAAAGTTTACACTTTTAAAATATATTTTTAGCTCCTGTGACCTAATTATGCAGCGGACTGGAACTATTTATGCAACTTTGAAAGAGGCCCACCCAAGGATAATTCCTGTGAAATTTGGACAAAATCCATTCAGTGGTATAGGAGGAGATGTGGTTTAAAGAAAATGTTGATGCACAACGCATGATTCACGACGACGGCCGCCGAACATTCATGGATCCTAAAAGCTCACCCTGAGCATCTGACACCCATAATTTCAAACAAGGAGTCCTTTGTCCTAAGCAAGTTAAGCAAAATGTTCCAAAGAAAGGTTCCCCTCATAAAGTGACAACAGTGTAACAGATCAAACAAGTCCTACTCTCTTGGACTTAATTACCTGTAAAATGATGATTCTAATGCCAGGATAATCCTATTACTACAGCGCTGGAGACATGAGGGATCATACTCCTTGAAATATATTTCTCTTTTCTGGTAATACAACGTTGGCTCGGAGGATTCAGGACCATCATTCTCAGTAACAGAAACCAGATTTACCTGTTCTTTTGCCATTGTTTCAGTTCAGGTATTATCACGCACTCAGCATCAGATCATACGCACAGTATGGCTATACACCTATAATCTGGATATACACGAAGTTCATACACACATTATCAATCTGGTTATACATCAGATATCCAGACATACTCCAGAAACTGTTGAAACACCAATCTTGTCACATTCCACATTTATATACATCCAACAGCCATCAAGTCATACACTAGCCATCAGGTCATACACAAGCCACTTGCAAACCATCAGAAACAAGGTTAGACACCAGGTATGGTCATACACAGGCCAATGTAAATTTGTCAGCAATCAGGTCATGTACCAGGTATGTTCATACACAAGCCACTGTCAGCAATCAGGTCATGTACCAGGTATGGTCATACACAAGCCACTGTCAGCAATCAGGTCATGTACCAGGTATTTTCATACACAAGCCACTGTCAGCAATCAGGTCATGTACCAGGTATGGTCATACACAAGCCACTGTCAGCAATCAGGTCATGTACCAGGTATGGTCATACACAAGCCACTGTCAGCAATCAGGTCATGTACCAGGTATGGTCATACACAAGCCTCTGGCAAATATTCAGCAATCAGGTCATGCACCAGGTATGGTCATACACAAGCCACTGTCAGCAATCAGGTCATGTACCAGGTATGGTCATACACAAGCCTCTGGCAAATATTCAGCAATCAGGTCATGTACCAGGTATGGTCATACACAAGCCACTGTCAGCAATCAGGTCATGTACCAGGTATGGTCATACACAAGCCTCTGGCAAATATTCAGCAATCAGGTCATGCACCAGGTATGGTCATACACAAGCCACTTGCAAACCATCAGCAATCAGGTAATGCACCAGGTATGGTCATACACAAGCCACTGTCAGCAATCAGGTCATACACCAGCAATAAATCCATAAACCTGTATTGTATCCCTATCACAGACAAGCTATTCTAGCCTCCTGTCTGGAGAGTTCCTGAAAGCATATAAAGACAACCATAGTTTTTCAATAACTCAACTCAAACATTCATTGCCATGTCTGTCTCATACACAAAGTACATCTGGCAGTATAGAAGTACACATGAGCTCATTTTACCTGAACTTAGTCTGATGTGTCGATATTTTAAAAGGAATTTCTAGTTTATCTAACAAAGTGTAGCTAAAATATTCTGTTTCCAAAACATGAGATTTGATTGTATGTTTTACTGCTAGAAATTAGCAGAATTAATCAATGTAACATAAACATCATCTTTATAATCTCAATGTACTTGCCAGCAACAAACAAAAGTCAATCCTGAGTCAGCAATGCTCCAAGAAATCAACCAGCAATGACAATATGCACATCGGTGCGTGCGTGTCAATGAAATAATTACCAGGATCATGCATGGTTTGAATATGTGCCAACATAAACTAGAGATTTATTGTCCTTTGTTGCAGCACAAGCATTAATTATACATAGTACAACGGGGAGAAAGCTATGTCACTGTACTAGCTGTCACTTGTCATTGTGTAATAGTGCAGTTAGATTGACGTCAACATTGTGGGGCATGAACTTTCTGTACTGATCTTTGTTGATTAATGTAAGGTAATGCACTCATGCATGAACTACAGTTACTGTTTGGTTTACTTCTCTATCAAAACACAATTGTATTTTTTTCTCCATCCAGTGCATGGGAAAACACAACTTTTCAATACATTTTTACAATTTTATGAACCAGGTAATATATTCATGTGTTCACGGTTAATAAAAAAGCACTATAATACTGGTCAAATGAAACATGTGTACAGTGCTGTTTGATCAGTTCACAATAAATAGAAGTATCCCAATGTTTGTGCAGAAATCCCATTGTCATAGAGGAATTTCAGTATAAAACCTTGACGATAAGACCACCCTTGAGACCCTTGAAAACTGGTCTTATTATTGTGGTGGTCTTTCTATTGAGGTTAAATAAAGAGCAAAACTGGAAAATGGACTTGAAAATTGCATTCTTAATTTTGAGGTTGTCTTATTAGTGAGTTGGTCTTTAAGTGAGGTTTTACTGTAGAATAAATAGTTGACACAGTGAATTTCCCAGTTTTTTTACAATAAAAGTAACAGCTTTTGTTATATCAAACTACAACCCATTATTACTGTGACACCTTATCCTTAACTTGTACAATGAACCTAGATACTTTAACCTAGATCATAGAAACTTTGGGATACTGTTATGTAATAATTATGACCAACAATATGGTTTGTGTTGGATTGAAAATTACAATAATACCCCAGACACAGAAAGCACACATTACTGGAAGCAATATAGCAGTTTACTTAACACAAAACAATGATGTAAAACAAAACTGTAATGTTTGTCACATCAAACGTCAATCAATAAATCTGCGCTTGAATAGCGAAGTTTTGTAGAACCAGTTTACTGTTTATACTGACATAATAATTATTGTCTGTTTTTATTCCCCCCCCCCCAGAACAAACTGTGAGGTCACAGGAAAGCCAATGAAAACATGCCTTTCAAAATATTGACCTATAGACACAGTGAACACAATAATGGTATTCTCAAAGTAGATTTTAACCATTATTCTACATTTATAGGCAAGGTTGCCAGGTTTGAAAATACTTGTATGCTGAGGAATTTAACCCATCTACACTTTTTATTCAATATGTTTAATAAAGAGTTTAAACTGCATAACTTAATTTTCATCTTTTTATCAATAAAAATCAATATTTTTTTCTCAGTACATAAACAAGACAAATTTCTAAAGTAAACCCAGTCTTATGTTGATTCTTCGGATTAAAGCATTATAAATGACAATCTTACATTGAGATGTGAAAGGTGTATTACATTTATGCACAAAGGTAAATGTAGTGACACAATCATTTGCGTACATCATGAACTGATACCAATTGAACTGAAAAAAGTAACATTTAACAGTTTGCACATGATTAAAAATTAATCATTCTAACTACCAAAGCCTGATCAAGATTTAAAATATTATGTGTTTACAAACTCATTAATTTAATCTCTAAGCATTTTTTCATGATTGCTGTATATACATCATCATCACACTGCATTTAATATCACAACATTTAAGTGAATTAATGCACTTACAAACTGAGTAAATATCGTCAAACACAATGTGCATTTCTTATGTTGAGCATGTTTCATAGTATATACTCAGTACATTTAAAAGCCCACATTTTAGTACCCATGATATGTCTTTCAAATGTCAATTAGTGAGTTTATTTTGATAAGACAATACCCGTTGATTGAAAGAAAATTAGAAAATTTACAATCATCATTCTGTAAAATGAAATAATATCGTGTTATGTTCTTATCTTGCATCCCTGGGTAAGTTCATGATGATATGAGAAATCTAACATTTTGAGTTTTAAATGTACTGAGTACGTATACTTTCAGTATACCTCCAGAACCCAAAGCCAGAACACATTAAACCCAAAATGGCAAAGAATTTTCATATCAATCATCCCAAAAAAAAGGACTAAACTATCCGATACAATTATCTATACATTATTACCTCATACAATATAATCCGGATTTTCGTTTGTAAAAATAATACTGTAACACAATATTTAAACGTTCAAGTTTAATCTAGATTTTTTGGGTCAAATAATTACTGTCACTGAATATTTAAACATTTAAGTGTACTTCATTTGCCAATCATAAGCCAATGTTACTTAAGTACAAATTGCTTCAAAAAGAGCAGAATAGCTAAACAAATGACTTAACTATCTATATTGATTTAAAGTACAAATGTATAACAAAGTTCAATAAGAAGATAAGATAATTCTGAACGACTGGCAACAGGACATAAAAGGCAACGACACGAAACATGATAAACGACGCATTTTCTGTCACACACCTGAGCAAACTCAAACAAAAGTCAAGATACTAGTCATTATACCAATATTAAGTGTCCATCAAGTCTGATAATCCAAATTAGAAAAGTAGGGTAGTTTCATTCTGTATGCTAATAACAAAATACCAATCACTCCAAAGCAAATTAAGGCCCATTAATTACTGCAGACCCTAACACATTCCCAAACAATGTAAAAAATCAAATTACAAATGTCACTAAATCAGTGAATGTAACTGGATCCATTTAATGCAAGATAGAAACCAACCCAATAGAATATTAATACTTTCATAGTTCAGTTACTATACATTCTGAACAGACCATAATTAATGACCATATCATGTACTGTATATTGTATTATACATGAATGTGTCACAAAAATAAAATGACCAAAATTACAGTAACAATGTAAGAGAAGGAGTGTGAGATGGAACGTACCACGCTGTAATATACCAACACTTTGACTCGCCACTAATGAAATTACAGTAGAACTTCGAAACTTCCAACAGTTTTGCTTCCATTACACAGTAGAGTAACCTCGAACAGGTTCTTAAGACCACAAGATTTCCCTTCTTATATAATATAATCTAACAGTAGATTACTCAAAGATAGATAGGTTGAACAATCTAACAGTAGATTACTCAAACATATATAGGTTGAACAATATAACAGTAGATTACTCAAACATAGATAGGTTGAACGATCTATTAGATTACTCAAAGATAGATAGGTTGAACAATCTAACAGTAGATTACTCAAAGATAGATAGGTTGAACAATCTAACAGTAGATTACTCAAAGATAGATAGGTTGAACAATCTATTAGATTACTCAAAGATAGATAGGTAATTGAACAATCTAACAGTAGATTACTCAAACATAGATAGGTTGAACAATTTAACAGTAGATTACTCAAAGATAGATAGGTTGAACAATCTAACAGTAGATTACTCAAAGATAGATAGGTTGAACGATATAAAATATATATGACAAAGTGACATCTGTGATCTGCAGTGAGCCCCTTGCTGTCAGCACTTTCGGTGCTTTGATTTTAATAGCCTTTGTATCAGCCTTACCCTATTTTGGCAAGTAGGGTAATGTGACAGCAATAATATGCTGGTGTAAATGTGGTCTCATACCGAGTGAGAAGTACACGTTACCTTGACATTAAGATAACATGATGAATGCTTGCCAAAAGTACACATATATCACAGTGATTCAGTAACAAATACTGCACTTTTAGTTCCCATTTGCCATAAAATGTGTACAGTGTTGTTTTATTTAACCATGAATGCATGAATAAGTTGCCCAGACCATAACTGTATTTATACTTGACATAACAAACGTATCTGCAAAGAATTTAATTTTAACAACATGTTTTCGGTCTGACAAGTTTGCATTCGGTCCAACAAGTTTTCCAAGGTTGTTAGACCGAATATCTGACAAGTCTTGGAAGTCATTCGCCATGACTGGATTTGTACACATAGTGTCTGTTGTGTTAAAGAAATCATTGTGTAAAGAAAGTAGATAGGTAATATAAGCCTTGACCTGTCAGGATTCATGAATTTTAGCGATTATCTTTGCACTGTTAATCATCAACAACTTAAAACTCGATTTGCACTTGCATGAATTGTTCAACATGTCCAGTGTGGTATTCGGTAAATTTGTTTTACTTGTCTTAATAATTTACGCGAACGTGCGATTAGCATGCCTGATAATGGCATGTCGATAGAAGACTTAGCAAGACATGTTGTGAGTTATAGTTGAGCGAGACAAAATCTTCGCGCACTAGAATGACAGGACACGCCGACGACTTGCCACGTCGTGGACGTCCACGTGTTACAATGCGTGGTCAAGAACGCTTTATCATGAACACGCATTTGCGCAATCGATTCCAAACTGCCAATGCTACTAGCACACCTGGGCTTTATAATAACCTAATCAGTGGGCAAACTGTTCGTTATCGTCTATGGGAGAACGGTTTACATGGACTACGTCCTTACGTCGGATGTCTTTTAACGCAACGTCATTGTGTAAATAGTCTTAATTGGGCACGTGTGCACCAACAAGGACACCACGACGCTGGAATACCATTCTTTTTTCGAATGAATCCAGATTTTGTTTACATCTAGATGATGGCAGGGTGCTTGTCTACCGTAGGAGAAATGAACGCTATGCTGAATGTTGTACGTGTTCTTGAACAAGATCGTTTCAGGGGTGGGGGTTCTGTCATGATTTCGGCTGCCATTGCCCATGGTTATCGTTCACCACTATTCATCATTAATGGCAATTTAAATGCTCAACGTTACCACGATGACATTCTCGCTCATGTATGTTTATAATTCCAACTTAAAAGCTGATAATTCCATTTTTGAAGTCCATAATTCCAAAAATAAATTCCACTAATAAAATAGATCAATTTGGCCTTTACATTTGCTTCCGTAAGCTATTACCTAAATATTATAAAGAACCTAAGTAAGGACGTCCATGTAACAATTTGATTTATAGTCTTATATGTTTATGGACATTCAAGTTAATAGCCTACATTTATCACTGGCATACTTGGTCCCATTTTAGCACAAAGCAGAGGTTATTTTGGCTATTTTGGGAAGATGACCTATACCCTTCAAATTGGGATTTTGTGCATGTTAAACTTTAAGTAATGGACAACTAATATTTATATAAACTGCCAATGAGTGAAAATCCTCCAACTTTGTCAATTTTTGGCTAAATTGAACACAAATTTTTTCTTCAGATTTATTGGGAATTTTTCATTTAAATTGGGAAAAATAAATACTTTTTGGAACCGGGAATATAGCCGAATAACAGCTATAAAAACAGCTGAAAAGAAACCTTGCACAGTATAATAAATAGATAAACTCTAAGTGCATTAATATCAGTGTGTAATGTAAGTGGCCAAAAAGAGTTTTTCTTGCCCTATTATAATATTGTCTCCACTGATCTGAAGTTTTACACTACAGGCCTGCTCTTGTTGCAAGATGATAACATTAGAATCTTCATGTCAAACTTGGATACTTGAGTATCTTCAACGTAAAAACAGGTCTTCACAAAGTGTTTTTTCAGCCAAATTAAGGTATCAAATTCATATCCATAAAATAAGTGCATAAAGTTTAATAGTATCAGTAATATGATCGAAGCATTAATTGAAATGGTGTTACTTCCAATGAAGAGTGGATCATGTTATATTGTTATGAAAGTATTGCCACACATAATCATTAGAGTGTATCACAGGAGATTGTCACAAGTTATTTCCATTTATCCCTTCTAAAGTTCTCTCCCTTTATATCCCTTCTAAATTTCTCTATCTTTATCCCTTCTCTAGTATTATGATGTTTGAAGTAGGATTTCAGCCTCAGAAACAGGTCATATGTTAGACTACTTTTACTGTATATACAAATACACTATATAAGGGATAAAGGGAGAGAACTCTAGCAGAGATAAAGGGTAATAACTCATGACTATCTCCTGCTGTGTATGAACAATGTACACTTAACAAAATTTATAAGTGTGCAGTTTTTAAATCTCAATAACTTTTTTATTTATATAGATATCTGCATGAAATTTTCTGTATTCGTTATTGGCCAAATGCAGATGATGATTCTTATTTCGAAAATATCGATTTGAATAAGGTGGTTAGTTGAACTATGAAACGTCAAAAATGTCATAATTGGCGTTAAAATGATGTGCTTGAGAGAAATAATGTTTGTCGATTAACCATGTCCGAAAAACACTAAATAGGATGGTTGTCAATTTTTCAAACGAAAAACAACTTCAGGTAGGGCTACCCTGACGTACTCCAATTTAAAGTTTTCATTAGATTTAAGTTATTTTACAATTAAATGTAGGTGGCATTCAGTTTTATCGAAATGATCCCAAATATAGTTGTTTCTGATAGATTGTTATCAAATGCTACCAATATCACTCGCCAATGGCGCAAGAAATCCCAATCTACGGTGAAACATGATTTTATTATTATTAATTATTATGCTGATCAATATGGCAACTAGTAGTGTTGTTTACCTAGTAGTGTTGTTTACCTCCCTTGACAACAACAAGGACATTCTACAACAGCCACTAATATATTATGATCAGTCTTCTTTCCGCTTAGTTTAACACCTAACAAATTACATACACAACACAACAATACATATATTGTTTGGCCTTTAGCGTGCACAATAGCTGGGACCTTTTATTTTTTAATATATAACATGCAAGTGTACCAAGCAATTTTGTTGCAGACAATGTTATACAAACATGTTGAAACTAGAAACTTACAAGCTAATCCACCATATACGCATAGGAACATAAAAAGTCTTGTTTCACATATACGTTAATGTTTTACATAAGTATTCTTTTAATCAGATATACTTTTAAACCACCCTTACAATTTAATGCAACTTGAATGCTATCAATGTGGTGTGCTCGCTAGAACTGATTACAATCTCCCTTCCCCCACTGGTTTACTACATAACATCATTTCAATTGGCTAATGCCCATACATAACAACTTTTCATTGGACTAATATATCACATGACCTCCTGTACGGCCAGCGGTCAAACTGACCGTGACAATAAGACAGTACTTTCACGCTATACTGCGAAACGCGTGAAAGTATATTTACTGAGGGCTCACACGCTATCAGACTCTTTTTAATCATGCAGATCATCCTTAACTTGGATTTGCAACATTGACATTTTGAAGCATCATCACATTTATCGATTTTCTTTCTTAAATCTGTAGTTAAGTAACTTAAAAGAAGTGAAATATCATGCCAAGTACCTAAGCTATACTTGTTGTAAATTTCAATAAAATCAGACTAATATTGACTGTGATATGGACATTTGTATATGTGCACACTTACAAGTTTTGTTATGTTTATATAAAAGTTCTTCGAGTACTAATGTCTATGTTTTGTTACCCTAAGTGTTATTCCATCAAGGTTAAATAAGCCGTTATTCAAATAAAACATACTTCAAAAATCTATATTTCAGCCATATTTTATCAGTTTAATGCACAATCTACATTTTAATCAATGTGTTTATTTGCAAGTTTATGATGTATTGCATATTTTTAACTGATAGTTATAAATTCTGACCAGTTTTAAAAAAAATTTATTTAGTCCTCTATACAGGTTCAAAATCAGTCTCATGCCTATTGTGGAACTCAGAAAACATTATATTCAGGGGGGGGGAGGCCATGTAGGACGAGGCCAATGCATGAGTTTGAAAAATCGAAAAGTAAAATGGCCAAAACAGCAATGAAAATAGGAGTTATAAGATATATAAATCTAAGATATTTAATGTATGTTTTTGATGTAAGTGTAAGCACATTTACCGGAACAAAATATATACCAAAACCTATCTCTGATGATCTAGCTACAACTTTTTTCCCCATAGGACCATGCCATGGACCCAGGTGAAATGTATACCATGGTCACCATAGTATTTCATGGTTTTTGATATATGAACATGTTATTTCATGGTTGTCACCAAAAAAACATCAAATGCCGTGGTTACACCATGGTCAAAGTGGTCAGTAAGATGTCATGAACAACCATAGTCTACCATGTAACAAAATTACAGACCATGGTCAAAAGCATACAGCCAACCATGGTCACATCAAATGACCATGAAATACAATGGTGTACTATAAATATAGTTCTGGACCATGGTCAGGACCAAACACAGCTAATCATGGTTATACATGTAGTAAATATTGCTTGGTGTTATAATCTCCCCTCATGACTGAGGGCATGAATTTTATGCTCCATTCTTTCTATGGAATAAAGTGCAAATTAAAGTGACTCCCCTAAAACTACAGGCCTAAACATCTACTTCAGCTCACAGATACTTGAAACAAGCTATTTTAATGTTCTATATGGCCTTTTACTAGAATAAGAATTGTTACATGTGCTTCAGCTAATCGCCACTGATATTTCATGTGTAAAACCTCGACTGAATGCTTTCATAAAAATTGAACAGATTATTACATGTAGTCATAAAAAAAAGTAACAATCTTTGTGCTACAATTGCCACCAAGCTGACTCTGTGAAATTACAATTTGCATTAAGTACCACTCGCATGAATAATGGAAAAAAATGTCAATGATATCAGATTCTGCCGACTTCCGAAAACAGCATATTCTACAAATATTTCCACCACGGTGTTTCAACCTTCTTCATAATTTAGTAATTAACAACACAAAAGTACAATAGTCTCAATTTAGTTACCAACTTTTATCATAGTATATCTTTTATTAGTCGCAGACCGAAAGCCAGTGACTCTATTTTGAATCCTTTTTAATTTTGTTCATGGGATCGAGGAGCGGTTACTGTTTAAAGCATTTCAAGTTTTCCAGAATAAAACAACAGAAATGGGTTTCAAAACACTTATTATGTCTACATGTTCTATGAAAATACTTACATTTCAGTGAAAATGTAACTTTTATGTATTTTTTATCTCGATTTAAAAACCAGAATTGTTACAAACGATTACACACTTAAAGTAAACACTTTAGCAAAATATGCTGCATTTATTTTTAAAGTACATTAATTTCATTATGAGAAGCATGTGCATTATGTTGTTACAAAACTTACACTTTTGAAAGAATTAATAATGTACATCACAAAAAAAATACTAAAGAAAAATATTGTTTATGAAAAAAACATGCCTGGTATCTAGTTAACAAATAATTAACAAACAATAACAGCTTAAATGAACATCCTTGTTGAAGACGAGTACTGTTGTTTAATGTATCATATGAGTCCTTCAACATTGTAGATTAAAGTACAATCGTCCTTACATTAAATTAGATCAAAAGTATGAATTTATTACCTTACAGCAATTTCTCAGTCCGTGGTATGTCGATACTTGACCATTACAATATCAGTAGATAGATTTAAACAGTATCCTACAATGAACAGTTCACACTGTTTGATACTTGACCATTACAATATCAGTAGATAGATTAAAACAGTATCCTTACAATGTACAGTTCACACTCTTATCAAACACTGGTGGTAGGTTTCAACATGTTGTACACCGAGATACCTACAGATGTACTGTTACAACATTTTAACCTCCATGTACTTAGTAGGCTCATATAGCTCTAGTTTAGAGTTACACATAATTATAGCTAAGAAAATGATGCATGTCTCTACTGCACTTTGCAAACATACATTGTGTCGGAACACAGGCTTATGTCTCATTTGTAGAACATCTGATTATAATTAAGATCATAAAAAAATAAGTGCAACTGTAAACAGAAGTGGTTTGTATCAGTGTAGTAAGTGTAACAGTGCAGACAAGGCGTACCCGGGTGACTGGAGGATATAATACAGACATAGAACATGTAGCTGGTGCACTTAGGACTAAGTTCTAGGTTACATGTAACCTGACATAGAACATGTAGCTGGTGCACTTAGGACTAGATCTAGGTTACATGTAACCTAACAAAGAACAATTATGTATCTGGGGCACTTAGGACTAAGATCTAGGTTACATGTAACGTGACCTGCCCAAATATTTTAGGATGCTCTCGACCCAATTGGTTGCAGCAAAACATCTAGATTTTCAGACATAGTGTTCTCTGTCCCAATACAAATGAAAGAAAAATATACACAATGATAAATCTAACTAATCACCAACCTGTTTTTTCTGCATACACAGGAATTAAGTCTTATAGTGAATGTAGAAGAACATTTTAAGCTCACCTGAGCATGAAGCTTACTCATGGCTTTTTTGATTGCGCTGTGTC
Organism: Mactromeris polynyma; assembly: GCA_032209605.1. NCBI lineage: Eukaryota > Metazoa > Mollusca > Bivalvia > Venerida > Mactridae > Mactromeris > Mactromeris polynyma. The sequence goes on along the minus strand of JASFXZ010000187.1, from coordinate 26,250 downwards.
CATGGTTTGTCATATTTGTCATCAACATTTTGCTCATGAACCCAACTGAGGCCATATTTTTAATTAGAACTTTGTCAGAATGTTTGTCTCTATGAAATCTAGGCCTGGGTCACTTGAGGTCAAAAACTAGGTCACTCTGTAAAATCTTTAAAAAACGTTTTTTATAGACAGCAGATAATATTATAATTATGATGTAATGTTTGACCTCCTTAAATGCCTTAGTTTTGTGGATTGCTGTTTACCGAAGGTCTGCGTGGGGAGGCACTGTCTTGTGTATGTGGCGTTCCCTGTAGTTACGTATTATCTCTCTTTTACCATCAGGCCATAGTGAGTAGTGGTACTCAGGTGAGTGTTCCAGTGCCATCTCGGCCCTCTTGTTTTTTTCATTACATCTATGACTGGTTAATGTATGTCACTGTTACAATCCTGATAAGATCAGACATGAACCTTCATTTGAAAGACTAACTTGAAATTCCTTCACATTTTGACAATTTCGCATTGCAATTAATGTATTTTCATATTTGTTTCACATTGCAATCAATCGAAAATTCTTTTTAACACAGCAATAATTTTCTGTAGAAGTATTTATAAATTTGCACTGAAACAAGTTATCTTATTTTCCGTCTCAGATCAATCAGTTACACACATATTGGTTTCAGATGCAGGTCGATTGATGCTGCTGCCGAGATGTGCAAATTGTTGATTCTTAACTAATCCATCACAGAAGTAGGGATGAATAAATTTACTTCATTGTCATGTTTTATTTCAAATTATGTAAGAAAAAGTAACTAAATTTAAAATATTCAAGAGTGAAGAAACTTTTGGAAGGCATTGAATGTATACATTATATTTATTTTATACTTATAGTGATAGTTACAGTACAAGAAAAATATAATACAATTACACTCAAGGACATGTCCTTTATGGACACTTATCTAACAGGAAGAGCTTAATTACAACATAACGAAACTAATGATGTGACAATTAATATTGTGTTAGTGTACTTACATTGTACACATTACAATTAAAGGTACATAGTCTTATTTTTTTGACAAAATATGTTAAGTTATAAATTAATATGAGAAACTTTGTGGCATGTTCCTTCATACAATTGTACTAGAGCTATATACAAATGCTGAATTGTCGATTTTCTTACATGTTTTCCAAAACCACAAATACAAACTTGTGTCAGATACTGGTATTTTTTTTTATCTTGACCTACATGTCGAGTTAGCCCTAGCATGGGAAATATCTGCATCAGACTGTAGGTCTGTGTTTTGCATTTCCAGAAAACTTATAATAAAAGTCACATTGCAATGTTTTATAGAGCATGTCTGTATGAAGGCATTAACGTGCCATTTATTTCAAATGATTACTTAACATATACATTTTGTATTGATAAAAAATAAGACTATAATATACATTTTAACAATTAGCAGAAGAGTTTGAAAAAATTGCATTCACTTTTACATAATTATGATCACATTCATATACCAGTAACAGTATTACAGTATAAGTTATACTATGACCTTGATGCCTAACTCCAAATTCAGACCAACTGATTAATTCAACAACATTATTGTGGATCTGTTTTTTCTCCACAACTTGAGGTGATCTTATTTTCAAGGCCTTTATGAGAGGTTTTACTGTACTGGTATTTAAATACTTAAATACAGCATTCACATACATCAAGTAATAGAGTACCCACAGGTGGCCGGTGAGTAGCAATGACATTTAAAACCGGCATTGAAAAAAAAAAAATTTTTCTCTCTGATCTTATAGTAAGATAAAGGTGTCCAACTTCATACGTATTTACAATGAAAATATATACACACATTTGCTTTGACATACTTTTCAAAGCCATTTCTCAACCGATTTTTATCACTGATGTCTTAAAATACACACAAGGGATTTATGTTGACAGTGTATATACTCAAAAACTATTCACAAACAGAATAGACTGTTTTTTATCATCAAACATCAAGAATTGCTAGGTCGGACAACTTCCTACTGTTAGACCGAGTCGGTATTTTCAGAACAAAACTACTATAAATGGCTATATTCATCTGACGAACGACTTTCGATAAGAAACATTTAAAAAAATATATTGCAATATTAAACAACTAACAAATCGACATACAGACGTGGAGATCGCTATTTTTTCGCTCGCAGTTTTCCTTTTACGCGAACGCTGCCTTTTTGAAAGGTGGTACCCGGCTCAGTCTAAGAACATATCTAGTAAGCCGAAATCTAAGAACCATCTCAAGAACCGAACTTGAAGTAGACTGAAGGACGAAGCTGGATATTCCACATTGAATCATGAATCTACTGACTCAATTTGAAAACAACAAAAATAAGCCTTTGAAATTAAGACAGATTGACTTTTGGAAAAAAATATCAATAGAGAATACTTATATAAAATTGTTTTAAGGAAAAATCAGTCCATGTACTTTGTTCAATAAAATTTTCTCCAATTGAGACAATCACACTGCGCCCGAACCCATTCCCAAAATGGTGAAAAAGGCGCTGTTTTGGAGTTTGGCTTTAGTTTATTTATGGTTACAATAAATCATAATGTCTTCTTAACAAAATACACATCTGTGCACATCAGTTCTTTCCTATATATAGATGTTAAAATCTACCAACAAAATAGTTGGAAGTTTAATTAAAAAGTACAATAACATAACGGGTTTACACAGACAATTTACAATGAAAAAAGGACATAACATTTTAAGTCACATAATTAAACTACCAAAGTATTCAAATTGTAAATCAAATAAGTTATACACAGTAGTATAGTATATAGCAAGGATTATGAGGGCAATAACTAAGACCATGGCAGTACATGTACATTTAAACCATATGCTGGATAAGCTTGTACTATAAAACACAGAATAATTGGAACACATCAATTATTCACCCCAGTTTAACTCTTCAATTGTAGTAATATTTGTTTAAATTGTTATCACTGATCTAAATCTTTCTGGCATTTGTCACTGTCAAGAGTCTTAATGAATTGTAAACATATTTCATTACAGAACAATGTAAGGATATGAATACTGTTGAAATCAAGAGATTTCACGAGTTCTCTCCCTTTATCCCATTTAGTATAAGTCAATATATAGTACAAGGAGTCAAAATGCACTGATCAACAAGGTTTGTGACATGTGCACATCTGGCAGGGCTCGCGCTGATCAACAAGGTTTGTGACATGTGCACGTCTGGCAGGGCTTGCCCTGATCAACAAGGTTTGTGACATGTGCATCTCTGCCTGGGCTCGCGCTGATCAACAAGGTTTGTGACATGTGCACGTCTGGCTGGGCTCGCGCTGATCAACAAGGTTTGTGACATGTGCATGTCTGGCTGGGCTCGCGCTGATCAACAATGTTTGTGACATGTGCACGTCTGGCAGGGCTCGCGCTGATCAACAAGGTTTGTGACATATGCACGTCTGGCTGGGCTCGCGCTGATCAACAAGGTTTGTGACATGTGCACATCTGGCAGGGCTCGCGCTGATCAACAAGGTTTGTAACATGTGCACATCTGGCAGGGCTCACGCTGATCAACAAGGTTTGTGACATGTGCACATCTGGCAGGGCTCGCGCTGATCAACAAGGTTTGTGACATGTGCACGTCTGGCAGGGCTCGCGCTGATCAACAAGGTTTGTGACATGTGCACGTCTGGCAGGGCTCGCGCTGATCAACAAGGTTTGTGACATGTGCGCGTAATGATGCATTTCTGAAGAGAACTTAATGTGATTTGCATAACATAGGTGCCATTTGAAAGATAAATTATTCATGCTTAGCATGATGCATTGTATTTCATGGATTTATTTTCAGGTGTGAATGAGGTCAGGTGACATGTGAAAAGTGTTAAGACACCTTGTAAAAAAAAATATATACTGTAGATAGGATAAAGGGAGAGAACTCTAACAGGGATAAAGGGAGAGACATTGTGACAATATCCTGTGATCTAGAGTGAAAAATTAGACCCCAAATGAGAACACATTGTCTACTTCGATGCCACCCCAACAGGGCTTAATACTGACAGGCATATATAATAAATAGCAATTTTTTAAAAATACAGAACATTTAAAAACAAACAGAAATTTCAGCCAAGATGAAATAGTTTATAAGACCAAAATGTAATAATTAATTATTAAACAGCAACAATGTAACCAGTGACCAATATTTATAAACTTGTAGTCATAGTAAGCCATACATGCAAACATAGTACAGGCTTTGCCTGACTGTTTTTGGACCACTAGCCTGTTTGGACAGCGAAACCACTAGCCTGAAATCAATCATACAAGCCCAAACTTATATAACACAAATTCAACAAGCAGAAAGTCATAATTTTGTGCCTATACAATTTGTTAAAATTACTGATGAATTTTTTTTTTCTATATCAGAGAAAAGTATACTCACTAAAAAAAGTACTAGCCCATTCAGATTAGTGCTCAGTAATTTATTTCTGCTAGCCCAAAATCAAAGTAAAGTTCTAGTTCTGGGCTTCGAGCTAGTGGGTTACTTTGAAGCCTGGTAGTAGCCTTAGTTTGTACACATAGTTAAGCATACTTTTAGTCCTATAAATAAGATCTAACTTGATATTATATTTCACATTTTTTTGTTATAAATGTATCAGTCAATGCGAAAGACCGTCGGACCAGTAAAATTTGAAGAGGACCGATTTTACAATTACACTGGCCCTCCTGGCTGGTGGATTCCCTGTGAATGAAAATAGCCATAACTTGACTGGATATTTCAATATGCCCCATAACTGTCTTCAACAATTTTCATTGGTTCATAGCAAGTTATTCATTAGACTTTAACCCAATTAAATAGCTTAATATATTAGCATATTTGAAGATTTTAGTCATGATCAATTTCTGGGCCAGTAATACTTCTAAGTTTACCAGTCCTCCGGTCTAGTAATCTTTCTTTGTCTTTCGCATAGACTGATGTATGGTCTTATCAGTTTCCTATCAATATCATGGAGCAGTCTCCAACAAGAATATTTGTAATGAGCATTTTGGACTAGCATTACACCAACAAGTACACTTGATTGACAGACTACTATGTGCTCATGTAAATCCAACTCTATGTCAGTATGTGCATGTGACACTCAAGTATATCCCGCAACTTAGTGATAGACCTTGGTACACTTCTGACAGACATAAATGACCTTGGCACACTTCTGACAGACATAAATGACCTTCTTCAGACTACTAAACATCCATCAAAACAAGAAAATGAATTTCATACCAGGCTTTCTTAGCCACAGATTTCCCTGATGCAGAAATCATGAGTCCCTGACTCCCTTTCTAGTGACTACCATTTTCAACTTACTATGCATCCCTTTGACCCCTAAAATAAACTGCAGTGGTATGGGGTTAGACGGCCCCCGGTTAGCTCAGTTGGCAGAGCAATGCTAGTGTTAGGGGGTCGAGCCCCACATCGGGCGCACTTTTTCCCCTTGATTTACTTCAATGGTGGCAGCGGTGTTTTACGGTCTACGATGGTTGAGCCTCAAATGCCTGAAGGTGGAGGAGCGTAGTGGTGTGGGTTTGAAGGCCACCCATTTAGCTCAGTCAGTAAAGCGCCGTACTAGTGTTAGGGGGTCATGGGTTCAAGCCCCACATCGTGCACACTTTTACTCTTTGATTTACTTCAAAACTTTTGTCAAGTATAAACTGCATATCTGGGACACTAAAAGATTTCCACGGACCCCAAATTTATCAAACCTGATGGTGCAAGGACCCCTAGCTGAAAAATCGTAGGGGAACCCTGCACCACGAAACACGGCCTATTTACAGACTCTAAGTAAAAGTAAGTTACTTTATTGCATATTTTTTCCTCTCCATAATTATCAGTGTTGATTTTTCCATTATGTGCACGTTTGTATTCGAATAAAATGACTCATGTCAACAATAATATGCAAATGAACCTACTGAATGTCCTTCATACGTTATGACATCTTCATAAATATATTATATTATCCGAAATGTCTAGCCGAAAACATGTTTATATTTGGTTGACAGGTTAGGCGATACTACATGCCGGTCCATGTCTCATCCGGTCTACTCCGGTCACTAACAACCCGCAAAAACGACGGACCGGCAAAGAGTACAACTCCGGTCCCGTCCGGTAGCATGTATAATTCCAAGTTAAGGTCAGTCTAATAACAATTCAGAGTTGACAGGTTTAACTTAACGGAGAATAAGAAAATTATATTTTATGCTTTACGATGAATTTCAAATTTTTAAAGGTGAAAGAGAGAGAATAAGTTGTTACACTGGGAACGCCACATGTATACGTAAGACAATGCCTCGTTTTAATTCACTGTTCGCAAACGGTAAAATATCACATTTTCCCGCAAATTTCGGACAATAAAATAAAAATAAAATTTATTGTAACTGAATGCAGTGAAATATCACATTTATTTCTCACTCGTGAAAACATCGTTTTGAAGCTCACTTAAATAAATATGATGTTTCACTAAACTCAGCAAATATTCTCATCCAAGTAACTTTTAGTTCAACATTTAAGTTAAACACTTTCCAAAAGATAGTCCCCAAAAATGCAATAATAACCTCCCTTGTTCTTAATCATCAGCCATTTTGATAGGCAAGACTGATAACCACTTATAGAAGTAATTTCCAAATATGTGATAATTGAGAAAAAACCAAGATAATTTGCATGTGACAACCACTTTTTCTTCAACTTTCTGAGCTCTCTGCCCACATGAGCATAATAAATACGTTATGTTTATATATATATATTATATATTTTATCATCATTTACATTATATTCCCTATAAACTTTAAGGAAATAGCCCATCAATATGGCTATTCGGAACAATGGAGGTAAATATTGTAAATGTGAGAACTATCTATAGAGGTAGATACTGTATGCAGAGATACATTATAATTCAAAATGTGCAGTTTCAAACGCACTTATCGAATTTAATGTGTGTTTAATATCTATTAAGCTGTCATTTTAAGCGACTTTTGTAAAAAATGTTCTTTTTTGTAATTGCGAATACACCAGATATTGATGTGTACGCTTAGTAAAAGCACGAGGTTTGTTATTCATCTTGTCAGTTTATTACGGACATTGGATTAAGAGTAGAAGAATGTAACGAAAGGTATCACTCAACGAAATTTATTACGAGAACTATCAAGGCATTTTTAAGAATCATTATACAGAATGCTAGCAATACAACAGCGTATTACAAGTTTAAACAAACCAGTGACCGTATAGTGTGTTCAAGAACAAACACGTAAAACAATTGAAGCACAAACAAATAATCAGCAAGCAATAACATACACACAAAGACATACACTATCACAATATATTTCTGAACATAAATGAATTTAACCTGGAACACAATATGACATATCCCTGATTTAACACATGTATACAGAATATAATATATTTTGACAATTTCTTGTATAAAACAATTTAAAGGAATGCACGCATAATCATATCAAAACGTAAACCACCAGTATTATTTTTTTACCGTTTGATGATGTTGCATTTTATAATAATACTATTTTAGACTCACAGTTGTAACGTTATTTTGTTCTTCTTCCTCTCCCAGTATTGTTACTGACAGTTTCAAGGCTGTATATCGCTGTATGGTTTTTATTTCTTTTTCGTGTTTAATGTTCATGTATGTTAAATTTCCCTCCCCCTGTGCAATTCTTTCACGTTATATTGTGTTCATGTTATTTTCTTCCCAGTTTCGGCCTATTGTTGCCAGCTGTTTTGACTTGTTCTGTGATATTTTCATCCGTTAATTCACCCCCGGTTGTCCCCTTTGATTCTCCTAGTTATCCCTTATGATCGGGAAGGCCGTTCCTTGCGCCCCTGTTCCTTACGTATGTACCATTGGGCCTCCTGAAATGCCTTATGTTTTATGAATTGTTGTTTTCCCGGGGGTCTGTGTTGGGAGGCACTGTCTTATATATAATACTAATTATCTTAAACTGTGAAATTTGTGAAATTGACAAATCACTACAAAGGGCACCAAAGCACCAATGACTAACATTGTCACTGGGACTCATTGGGATTTACTAGCCATAGACTTCACTGAACCATTCCCAGTCACACAACGGAGCAACCGGTATATAATGGTAATCGTTGATCTCTTAACTAAGTTTGTAGAAGTTATATAGTCGTGTTTAATCAAACAGAAGAAGAATGCACAACCAGCATTTCAAATGATTTTATTTCGAGATGGGGAACTCCTTGCCATCCATATCAACCAAGGTTCGTCATTTGAAAGTAAGTTTTTGAATGAATTATGTGCTATGCTGGAGGTGAAGAAGACCAGGACCAGTGGTAGGCATTCACAATCAAATGGGCAAGTGGAGCGCATGAACAGAACAAAACTTGAATGAAGATGGTTAGAGTATACTTGATAGACGAACAAAGGCAGTGAGACCTCAACCTTGGATGTATAGCTGGTGCTTACAGAGCGACACCAAGCGAGTATACAAGGCTAATACCAAACCTACTAGCTCTTGGGCAGGAAGTGCATTTACCAGCAGGTCTCGTCTTTGAATACAAGAACGAGAGCGACACCAATGTACCTGGATATGGAGACTACGTTCAAGATTAAAAGTAAAACTTCTGAGAGACCACGAAGAGGCAAGACGAAGCAAAAAGAAACAGTCAGATCTATCATATATCGTCCAGATGGACAGGCAAGGCAAAGACAGATTGTTTCACCATGACAAGATAATGCCATACAGGGATAGTGTTTACCAAAGTGGATAATTTCAATAGCTAATACCCTAAAAAAACAGAATTAATTATAGGATTAAACGACCATTTTTTGTCGTTCATGCATATGTAAACGCCGATCAGAACGCACACGATGAATAAAGCCCGGACTAGTCAGAGATATTTTAGTTATTTTCAGCACCAAACAGCGTTCTACCTTTCGTGTATTGTTGTGTGCTGCTGTTCTGGTGTACCCTTGTGTTGTTATTCTGGTGTACCCTTGTGTTGTTGTTCTGGTGTACCCTTGTGTTGTTATTCTGGTGTACCCTTGTGTTGTTGTTCTGGTGTACCCTTGTGGTGCTGTTCTGGTGTACCCTTGTGGTGCTGTTCTGGTGTACCCTTGTGTACCCTTGTGTTGCTGTTCTGGTGTACCCTTGTGTTGCTGTTCTGGTGTACCATTGTGTTGTTGTTCTGGTGTACCCTTGTGTTGCTGTTCTGGTGTACCCTTGTGTTGCTGTTCTGGTGTACCCTTGTGTTGTTGTTCTGGTGTACCCTTGTGTTGTTGTTCTGGTGTACCCTTGTGTTGTTGTTCTGGTGTACCCTTGTGTTGCTGTTCTGGTGTACCATTGTGTTGTTGTTCTGGTGTACCCTTGTGTTGCTGTTCTGGTGTACCCTTGTGTTGCTGTTCTGGTGTACCCTTGTGTTGTTGTTCTGGTGTACCCTTGTGTACCCTTGTGTACCCTTGTGTTGCTGTTCTGGTGTACCCTTGTGTTGTTGTTCTGGTGTACCCTTGTGTTGTTGTTCTGGTGTACCCTTGTGGTGCTGTTCTGGTGTACCCTTGTGTACCCTTGTGTTGCTGTTCTGGTGTACCCTTGTGTTGCTGTTCTGGTGTACCCTTGTGTTGCTGTTCTGGTGTACCCTTGTGTTGCTGTTCTGGTGTACCCTTGTGTTGCTGTTCTGGTGTACCCTTGTGTTGCTGTTCTGGTGTACCCTTGTGTTGCTGTTCTGGTGTACCCTTCTGTTGTTGTTCTGGTGTACCCTTGTGTTGTTGTTCTGGTGTACCCTTGTGTTGCTGTTCTGGTGTACCCTTGTGTTGCTGTTCTGGTGTACCCTTGTGGTGCTGTTCTGGTGTACCATTGTGTACCCTTGTGTTGCTGTTCTGGTGTACCCTTGTGTACCCTTGTGTTGCTGTTCTGGTGTACCCTTGTGTACCCTTGTGTTGCTGTTCTGGTGTACCCTTGTGGTGCTGTTCTGGTGTACCCTTGTGTACCCTTGTGTTGCTGTTCTGGTGTACCCTTGTGGTGCTGTTCTGGTGTACCCTTGTGGTGCTGTTCTGGTGTACCCTTGTGTACCCTTGTGTTGCTGTTCTGGTGTACCCTTGTGTTGCTGTTCTGGTGTACCCTTGTGTACCCTTGTGTTGCTGTTCTGGTGTACCCTTGTGTTGCTGTTCTGGTGTACCCTTGTGTTGCTGTTCTGGTGTACCCTTGTGTTGCTGTTCTGGTGTACCCTTGTGGTGCTGTTCTGGTGTACCCTTGTGGTGCTGTTCTGGTGTACCCTTGTGGTGCTGTTCTGGTGTACCCTTGTGTACCCTTGTGTTGCTGTTCTGGTGTACCCTTGTGTTGCTGTTCTGGTGTACCCTTGTGTTGTTGTTCTGGTGTACCCTTGTGTTGCTGTTCTGGTGTACCCTTGTGTTGTTGTTCTGGTGTATCCTTGTGTTGTTGTTCTGGTGTACCCTTGTGTTGTTGTTCTGGTGTACCCTTGTGTTGCTGTTCTGGTGTACCCTTCTGTTGTTGTTCTGGTGTACCCTTGTGTTGCTGTTCTGGTGTACCCTTGTGGTGCTGTTCTGGTGTACCCTTGTGTTGTTGTTCTGGTGTACCCTTGTGGTGCTGTTCTGGTGTACCCTTGTGGTGCTTTTCTGGTGTACCCTTGTGTTGTTGTTCTGGTGTACCCTTGTGTTGCTGTTCTGGTGTACCCTTGTGTTGCTGTTCTGGTGTACCCTTGTGTTGTTGTTCTGGTGTACCCTTGTGTTGTTGTTCTGGTGTACCCTTGTGTTGTTGTTCTGGTGTACCCTTGTGTTGCTGTTCTGGTGTACCATTGTGTTGTTGTTCTGGTGTACCCTTGTGTTGCTGTTCTGGTGTACCCTTGTGTTGCTGTTCTGGTGTACCCTTGTGTTGCTGTTCTGGTGTACCCTTGTGTTGCTGTTCTGGTGTACCCTTGTGTTGCTGTTCTGGTGTACCCTTCTGTTGTTGTTCTGGTGTACCCTTGTGTTGCTGTTCTGGTGTACCCTTGTGTTGCTGTTCTGGTGTACCCTTGTGGTGCTGTTCTGGTGTACCATTGTGTACCCTTGTGTTGCTGTTCTGGTGTACCCTTGTGTACCCTTGTGTTGCTGTTCTGGTGTACCCTTGTGTACCCTTGTGTTGCTGTTCTGGTGTACCCTTGTGGTGCTGTTCTGGTGTACCCTTGTGTACCCTTGTGTTGCTGTTCTGGTGTACCCTTGTGGTGCTGTTCTGGTGTACCCTTGTGGTGCTGTTCTGGTGTACCCTTGTGTACCCTTGTGTTGCTGTTCTGGTGTACCCTTGTGTTGCTGTTCTGGTGTACCCTTGTGTTGCTGTTCTGGTGTACCCTTGTGTTGCTGTTCTGGTGTACCCTTGTGGTGCTGTTCTGGTGTACCCTTGTGGTGCTGTTCTGGTGTACCCTTGTGGTGCTGTTCTGGTGTACCCTTGTGTACCCTTGTGTTGCTGTTCTGGTGTACCATTGTGTTGCTGTTCTGGTGTACCCTTGTGTTGTTGTTCTGGTGTACCCTTGTGTTGCTGTTCTGGTGTACCCTTGTGTTGCTGTTCTGGTGTACCCTTGTGTTGCTGTTCTGGTGTACCCTTGTGTTGTTGTTCTGGTGTACCCTTGTGTTGCTGTTCTGGTGTACCCTTGTGTTGTTGTTCTGGTGTACCCTTGTGTTGTTGTTCTGGTGTACCCTTGTGTTGTTGTTCTGGTGTACCCTTGTGTTGTTGTTCTGGTGTACCCTTGTGTTGCTGTTCTGGTGTACCCTTCTGTTGTTGTTCTGGTGTACCCTTGTGTTGCTGTTCTGGTGTACCCTTGTGGTGCTGTTCTGGTGTACCCTTGTGTTGTTGTTCTGGTGTACCCTTGTGGTGCTGTTCTGGTGTACCCTTGTGGTGCTTTTCTGGTGTACCCTTGTGGTGTTGTTCTGGTGTACCCTTGTGGTGCTGTTCTGGTGTACCCTTGTGTTGTTGTTCTGGTGTACCCTTGTGGTGCTGTTCTGGTGTACCCTTGTGGTGCTGTTCTGGTGTACCCTTGTGTTGTTGTTCTGGTGTACCCTTGTGGTGCTGTTCTGGTGTACCCTTGTGGTGCTGTTCTGGTGTACCCTTGTGTTGTTGTTCTGGTGTACCCTTGTGGTGCTGTTCTGGTGTACCATTGTGTTGATGTTCTGGTGTACCCTTGTGGTGCTGTTCTGGTGTACCCTTGTGTTGCTGTTCTGGTGTACCCTTGTGGTGCTGTTCTGGTGTACCCTTGTGTTGTTGTTCTGGTGTACCCTTGTGGTGCTGTTCTGGTGTACCCTTGTGTTGTTGTTCTGGTGTACCCTTGTGGTGCTGTTCTGGTGTACCCTTGTGTTGTTGTTCTGGTGTACCCTTGTGTTGCTGTTCTGGTGTACCCTTGTGGTGCTGTTCTGGTGTACCCTTGTGTTGCTGTTCTGGTGTACCCTTGTGGTGCTGTTCTGGTGTACCCTTGTGCTGCTGTTCTGGTGTACCCTTGTGGTGCTGTTCTGGTGTACCCTTGTGTTGCTGTTCTGGTGTACCCTTGTGGTGCTGTTCTGGTGTACCCTTGTGTTGTTGTTCTGGTGTACCCTTGTGGTGCTGTTCTGGTGTACCCTTGCGTTGCTGTTCTGGTGTACCGTTGTGTTGCTGTTCTGGTGTACCCTTGTGGTGCTGTTCTGGTGTACCCTTGTGTTGCTGTTCTGGTGTACCCATGTGTCGTTGTTCTGGTGTACCCTTGTGTTGTTGTTTTAAGCATTCTGTGTTCACTTTATTGTGTTTCTCGGATGGCATTGGTATATAATCTTGCTTTTACTCTGCAGTAAAAGAGAGAGAATAAGTTGCTTCAGGGAATGACACATTCATAAGACAATGCCTCTCAAAACAGACCTCTGAGAAAACAACAATCCATAAAACATAAGGCACTTGAGGAGGTACAAGGGTAAATACGTAAGGGAACAGAAGTGCAAGACTTGCAAAGTATTCTTTCTCATTTATCCTCTCAGTAGTCACTTCATAATAATACTTGTCATGTCACATAATTGACATAACATATTGGGACAAACGCCACCCAGAGTTGACTTCTGTCTCTGGTTGCTCTCATATATATTGTAAATTTGTTTTTTGTCCTCCATTATCGTGTTGATTAATCCATCCCACGTAGTTTTAATGTATACCCCCCCCCCCCCTCAGTATTTTATAAAGAAGCAGGGTTTTTTCATCCATGTACCACAGACACAGATAGGCGGATAATATGAATAACAAACAAATATTGTAAATAATCGAGTCTTTATTAATTAAGAGATTGGAAAGTAGTAAATATCAAGTAAATGCGAGAATAAATTTGTCATATTATAAAACACTAACCTGATACATACTTTCAAAACTAAATATATAGTAACAACTAATGCAATTATCTAAAAATGTATCCATTTTCAAAGTACTTTGAAATCGAAAGGTTTGCTTACCTATAGGTAACTGAAATGAAAACCGTGTGGACACTTTGACATGTGTGTCATTTACCATGAATAAATGTGTGCAATAGTTTCTTTAAATCTTTGTTTTTGTCCATATGCTAAAACAGCACTATCAGTCTTAAGGTCACGCACCCATGTTATCTCTTGCCCGAGTAATATTATTAAACAATGGCGCATCTGGTTGAAGTAATGCAATTTAGAAAATGTGCTGTATAAATCAATAATGCTTCATATCACAGATGTTATATCACAATAAGCATAAATATAAGTAAATAATATATAACTGTAGATGTAGCAAATCAAAACAATAATGTATATAAGTGTTTGTCACATAATTGTTTCTTTTGTTAATAGGTTCATGCAATAATGAAAACTGCTTAACCATTACCACTATTGCTCGACTTTGTGATTTGTAATGTAAAAGAGAGAGAATAAGTTGCTACATGGAATGCCACATACAGTGCCTCCCAACACAGACCTCCAGGAAAACAACAATGCATAAAACATTAGGCATTTTAGGAGGCTCAAGGGTACTTATGTAAGGGAACAGGTGCACAAGGAATTGCCTGGCCAACCATAAAGGATAACAAAGAGAGTCACAGAGGACAAACAGGGGGGGTAAAGATGGATGGAAAAGATGGAAAAGATCACAGGTCAAGACTGAGCTTGCAACAACAGGCTGAAACTGGCCAGAAAATAACATGAACGCTATATAAAGTGTAAGAATTGCACAGGGGGAAAGGGAAATTTAACATACATTTAAAACACAAAAAGAAATAATAACCAATTTTAGCGATATACAGCCTTGGAACTGTCAGTAAAATACTAATATTCAATAGTAATATTCAATAGTTATATTCAATAGTTATATTCAATAGAGTACATTTTGTAATTCTAAATATCTATACAAATACAGCAACTATTGCAAACATATTTCAATGATAAGATTAAGTAAATGAAACTTACACTCCTTATAATAAAAAATAGTTAAATATATATTGTATAATACTGTAACAATAATGCTGAGGGAAACTGGTAGTGGCCCTGTTTTGGCCCCTGGTTAAGGATGCTATGAATCACACCTATTCCACACATTGTATGGGATGTATGGAAGTTTCCAAAGTTGACAAAACATTATACAACCATATTTGACCTGACGTTTCTACTTGAATAACTGAATTACAAAATAGTAAACCATTTAACTAAGTAAGATAATAATATTTGATTACTGATAATCATTTTAGAGGACAGTTTTATATTTATCAACAATAGTACATGAACTAGATGACAGTTTTATATTTATCAACAATAGTACATGAACTAGATGACAGTTTTATATTTATCAACAATAGTACATGAACTAGATGACAGTTTTATATTTATCAACAATAGTACATGAACTAGATGACAGTTTTTTATTTATCAACAATAGTACATGAACTTGATGACAGTTTTATATTTATCAACAATAGTACATGAACTTGATGACAGTTTTATATTTATCAACAATAGTACATGAGCTTGATGACAGTTTTATATTTATCAACAATAGTACATGAGCTTGATGACAGTTATCAACAATAGTACATGAACTAGATGACAGTTTTATATTTATCAACAATAGTACATGAACTAGATGACAGTTTTATATTTATCAACAATAGTACATGAGCTTGATGACAGTTATCAACAATAGTACATGAGCTTGATGACAGTTTTATATTTATCAACAATAGTACATGAACTAGAAGACAGTTTTATATTTATCAACAATATTACATGAACTAGATGACAGTTTTATATTTATCAACAATAGTACATGAGCTTGATGACAGTTATCAACAATAGTACATGAACTTGATGACAGTTTTATAATATTTCAATAACCTTACAGGAAAGTGATGAAAGTTTTATATTTATCCATAAGAGTACATGGAATTGATTACAGTGTTATATATATCAACATATCAACAATAGTTAGGCATACAATCATTGTTTAAAGAAGATAATCAGAGGTTGCAGAAAGACATATAATATACATAAGAATAAACAGCACAATGGAATGTTTTAAAGCAAAATTAATGCTACATGATTAAGTTTCCATTAATACCAGTCCGACATCTCATTACTCCAGATTCTTTAACTCACAGATTCCAAAGCTGTTTTAGCCACAATAGTATCAGGATGTTGTTCTCCCAGAAAACTCTCCAGTACTCTGTGTGCCTCTTCAAACTGGTACCTGGCTTTAGCAAAATAATTGGAACCAAAATAGAATGCTCCAAGGTTGTACCTATAACAACAAAAATATTTTGATTACACCTTTTTACTGTAAGCTATTGTATCATACTTGTTTGTATTACATTCATGTATAAATGCACAAAATAACTGTTTGCAACTGAAATCTGTGATAACTGTCAAGCAAGCTTATATCACTGCTTTTTGTATCACTCTAGTTAGCTATAGACAAATGTAGATTCAGTACATTTAAAAATGCAAAATGTAAGATTTCTCAAATTTCTTGAACTTACCTAGGGATGCAATATAAGAACAGAACATGATATTATTTTATTTCATGCAAGGATGAACACTAAATTTCATTCAATCAACGGGTATTTTCATATTAAAATGAGTTTTAAAACACACGAGTTTTCATTGTTTTAATTAGAAGAGCATCTGTCGGATAAAAAACTGTTATTAGCTACTTCTCCATGTGCACATTTAATATGAAACTCTGTATTTTCTAGCTGTTTACAGTAAACATTTAACCGTATTTGTTACATAAAGGACTAACTGAAATTAATGTCCTTGTATATAGTTTTATATAATGTACACTTTGTAAGTTGCCTTCAATAAATAAAGATTATTTTTAATATTATAAATATTTGGTACATACATGTAATTAAAACAAGGAAAAGATGCATAGTGTAGAACACTTTGAATACTTCCAAAAGATCTCATAATGTTTGTACATGTATAAAAAACACACCTGATTACCGCCGTACCAACAAAGTTACTGCCATATGTGCTAAGAATGATAGCCAAGGCTGCCTCATACAATTCACCAGCTCTTTTATCATTCCAGTCATCATACACCAGAGCTATCTCATTTATTACATTTGCAATACGGGGATGGTTAGTTCCCACCTCACCACGAGTCGCCTTCAAATCTTGCATGTAATAGCCCAAGGCTTGTTCAGTATGACCCTGTTTATACGCAAGTTGTCCCATCTGCAAAGAATTAACGTGTGAATATACAGTTACAATTATAGTCATCCAAGCTGAAGAGAATGCATTACAACATGGAAAAAAACAAGAAGCCGACACTCTACTGGCTTTATTGGGCATATGGATGTAAGAAACAAGAAGCCGACACTCTACTGGCTATATTGAGCATATGGATGTCAGAAACAAGAAGCCGACACTCTACTGGATATATTGTGCATATGGATGTCAGAAACAAGAAGCCGACACTCTACTGGCTATATTGTGCATATGGATGTCAGAAACAAGAAGCCGACACTCTACTGGATATATTGTGCATATGGATGTCAGAAACAAGAAGCCGACACTCTACTGGCTATATTGTGCATATGGATGTCAGAAACAAGAAGCCGACACTCTACTGGATATATTGTGCATATGGATGTCAGAAACAAGAAGCCGACACTCTACTGGATATATTGTGCATATGGATGTCAGAAACAAGAAGCCGACACTCTACTGGCTATATTGTGCATATGGATGTCAGAAACAAGAAGCCGACACTCTACTGGCTATATTGTGCATATGGATGTCAGAAACAAGAAGCCGACACTCTACTGGATATATTGAGCATATGGATGTCAGAAATCTTAAGGAAAGTTCATACAAGGATGCAGCAGAGCAAGTTTGATGCAAGATTCAGTTCATGAATTGGAGTCGTATAAAGGTATTTTTAGTTTTAGCTCTGGGGGCCATATTGTGCAATCGACCAGAACCGTTTGACTAATCTTGAGAAAATGGTCAAGCCAGGATGCTACAAAGCAAGTTTGATGCAAATCTGATCATCAGGTCATGAGAAGAAATTGTTTAAAGGTTTTCTTTTTTTAGCTGGTGGCCATATTGTGCAATCTGTTTGAACAATGTAGAGCAACGGTCTAGCCAGGATGCTACAGAGCAAGTTTGATGTTCATCAGTTCATGAGAAAAAGTCATTTAAAGGTTTTTCTAGTTTTAGCTCTGGGAGAACTAAAGGACCTGATGATATATGTCCATGCATTTGGTGTAAGACTGCATATGGAATCCCTCTTATAGCAAGAGAAAATGCCACGAAAGTACCACAGTTGGTACCCATTGGAATACCAATAAGTTGACTATATACAGCATTCCAACATCGCAAAAAATATGAAGTGTTTAATAGAAAGGTAATGATTGCTTTATCAACCAAAATAAGGCAGACTATTACAAATATGCAACATCCATTGTAACACAGACATTGGCCTTAATCATTTCTAAGCATTCAATCTTTGAAATACAGTCAGACCTAGTTCAATGAAATTTATCGGTCCGAATTTTTATTCCGAAATAATACATAGTTTTGAATACCGTAGTTTTCATAAGACGTGCATAAGAATATACATCGGGACCTTATATTTGTTTCTGATGAAACCAAACATTCGGGTAAAAGGTTGTCTAATAAACGAGGTTTGACTGTATATGAAATAATATTATAAACTGACCTTGGTGAATATGGCTGCTGTATACGGATGATTCATGCCTACAATATCTGCAGCAAGCTCTAATGCTCTGGTCATCAATGGTTTGGCTGTGGCCACTTTGCCTTGCTCTATGTAAACTGTAGCCAATCCAACCAGTCCTTCACAAAGCTGTTGTGTATATGTAATACAAGAGATTGTCACAAATTCTCTCCCTTTATCCCTTCTAGAGTTTGAATCTCTCCCTTTATTCCTCTTTATAAGGGATTAAGCGAGAGAAGTAGTGACAGTCTTTTGTGATATGTACCACAAATATTCAGTGGTAATAAATGACATTACACCAATGAAATTTACCAGTCGTTTAATATAACAACTACTCAAATACATGTTGCAGATCGTTTAAGTTGATACCTTGTCATTCAATTAACATAATTATTTGACTAATAATGGTGAATGGTACCTTGAAAACTATGCAGTTAGTTTGTTTGAATAGAAAACACAAGGTAACATTCATCTCTAGAAAATTAACCAGTAATATGTCCTGTACCACTGGGGATTGTCACGAGTTCTCTCCCTTTATATAGCACTATACATTTTTGTGTATATAAATGTACTCAAGGGATAGAACACAAGAAGGAATAAAGGGAGAGAACTCATGACAATCTCCTGTGTTTCAGACATTATCAATACAAGTAAAAGAAAATATAGATTATACAGTGGGTAAATAATACGTATGACAACAAACCTGCAATCGTTGGGCATGAGTGTCCACTTCAGTGTCTTTGGTTACTCTGTTAATTGCATCTTCATAGTATTTAACGGCTTTATCATATTCTCCTAGCTGACAATACACAGATCCCAGTTCTTTTAATGCCTGAAAAACACCCGACGAAAAGGTTGTACTTAAAAACGTATAATTTGATTGACCAAATTACTTATCTAATGAATTAAGCAGAAAAAAATTATTATTGCATAAAATTAGCACAGTTCTTGTTGGAGAGGAAACAACATAGAGAAGACCTGTCAGCAAATACTAGGAAAGTACAGTAAAACCTCAACAATAAGACCACCCTTAGGACTCTTGAAACCTTTTGTTATTGAGTTGGTCTGAATATTGAGGTTGAATAAATAGCAAAACAGTGAAACAGAACTTGAAAATTGTGTTCGTAGTTTTAAAGAGGTATTATTATTGAGGTGGTCGTTAAGTGAGGTTTTACAGTATGTTGATTCCTCCATTGAGATGGTAGTTAAGTGAGGTTTTACAGTATGTTGATTCCTCCATTGAGGTGGTAGTTAAGTGAGGTTTGACAGTATGTTGATTCCTCCATTGAGGTGGTAGTTAAGTGAGGTTTGACAGTATGTTGATTCCTCCATTGAGGTGGTAGTTAAGTGAGGTTTTACAGTATGTTGATTCCTCCATTGAGGTGGTTGTTAAGTGAGGTTTTACAGTATGTTGATTCCTCCATTGAGGTGGTAGTTAAGTGAGGTTTGACAGTATGTTGATTCCTCCATTGAGGTGGTAGTTAAGTGAGGTTTTACAGTATGTTGATTCCTCCATTGAGGTGGTTGTTAAGTGAGGTTTTACAGTATGTTGATTCCTCCATTGAGGTGGTAGTTAAGTGAGGTTTTACAGTATGTTGATTCCTCCATTGAGGTGGTAGTTAAGTGAGGTTTTACAGTATGTTGATTCCTCCATTGAGGTGGTAGTTAAGTGAGGTTTGACAGTATGTTGATTCCTCCATTGAGGTGGTAGTTAAGTGAGGTTTTACAGTATGTTGATTCCTCCATTGAGGTGGTAGTTAAGTGAGGTTTTACAGTATGTTGATTCCTCCATTGAGGTGGTAGTTAAGTGAGGTTTTACAGTATGTTGATTCCTCCATTGAGGTGGTAGTTAAGTGAGGTTTGACAGTATGTTGATTCCTCCATTGAGGTGGTAGTTAAGTGAGGTTTGACAGTATGTTGATTCCTCCATTGAGGTGGTAGTTAAGTGAGGTTTTACAGTATGTTGATTCCTCCATTGAGGTGGTCGTTAAGTGAGGTTTGACAGTATGTTGATTCCTCCATTGAGGTGGTAGTTAAGTGAGGTTTGACAGTATGTTGATTCCTCCATTGAGGTGGTAGTTAAGTGAGGTTTTACAGTATGTTGATTCCTCCATTGAGGTGGTAGTTAAGTGAGGTTTTACAGTATGTTGATTCCTCCATTGAGGTGGTAGTTAAGTGAGGTTTGACAGTATGTTGATTCCTCCATTGAGATGGTAGTTAAGTGAGGTTTTACAGTATGTTGATTCCTCCATTGAGGTGGTAGTTAAGTGAGGTTTTACAGTATGTTGATTCCTCCATTGAGGTGGTAGTTAAGTGAGGTTTTACAGTATGTTGATTCCTCCATTGAGGTGGTTGTTAAGTGAGGTTTGACAGTATGTTGATTCCTCCATTGAGGTGGTAGTTAAGTGAGGTTTGACAGTATGTTGATTCCTCCATTGAGGTGGTTGTTAAGTGAGGTTTGACAGTATGTTGATTCCTCCATTGAGGTGGTAGTTAAGTGAGGTTTGACAGAATGTTGATTCCTCCATTGAGGTGGTAGTTAAGTGAGGTTTGACAGTATGTTGATTCCTCCATTGAGGTGGTTGTTAAGTGAGGTTTGACAGTATGTTGATTCCTCCATTGAGGTGGTAGTTAAGTGAGGTTTTACAGTATGTTGATTCCTCCATTGAGGTGGTCATTAAGTGAGGTTTGACAGTATGTTGATTCCTCCATTGCTCTAGGACCTGTTGTGTTTAACTTCTAAACTCATTAAAATATAACCCTGAATAAAAATGAGACAATTAATGTAGGACTGTATAATTGTTGTTAATGTTTCAATATCCCATATAAATTACCTTGATGACATCTGGATGTTTACACTGATATCTCCAGCTATGGGTATGAGCATTGTATACAATGGTACTGTGTGACACATTGTAGAATGTCTCCAGATTTCTCAGTAAAATCAAGTATTTCTCCTCCGCTGCTTCCATCAATCCTAACGCCTTAAAGAAATTTCCCAGAAGACTGTAAAAAGTAAAGAAAATTTATTTATAGAAAAT
Organism: Mactromeris polynyma; assembly: GCA_032209605.1. Classification (NCBI taxonomy): domain Eukaryota; kingdom Metazoa; phylum Mollusca; class Bivalvia; order Venerida; family Mactridae; genus Mactromeris; species Mactromeris polynyma. The sequence goes on along the minus strand of JASFXZ010000187.1, from coordinate 5,003 downwards.
GATAAGAGACTAATGAAAGCCAAAATATACAATATTAATAATAATGTCATAAACAATTTCAAACATAAAATGAAACATGTCAATGCTGAAGGTAAGCACTCAACAGGGGCTGGTCCAGGATATTGGCTAAGGGGGGGGGGGGAGGGGTGTGTAACCTGTTGGTCATTTTTTGGTTTTGCTCAAGGCCTATAAAACGGAAATGGCTGTGTTTTTTTCTTTGTTTTTTGAGTTACTGAACATAAATTATAAAGCTACAAAAAATCAAAATCCCTTATTTGAAAATCTTATAATTAAAGATCTGTGTATATTTTCTTATTTATACTCAGACATGTATGTAAGGTTGGGGAATTTTAGGGGGGCACATGTTTTATTTCTTTTGAAACTTCTTTTTTATGAAAATACTTTTGTCATGAAATTGAGCATACATGTTGCGTACACATGCAATACTATTGTGTCAAGTTCTATTCTTGTATCATTTAATGAAAATATAGAAATTCCACACAGAGCATTATTAAAAGTGTTTTGTATCATTTAATGAAAATATAGAAATTCCACACAGAGCATTATTAAAAGTGTTTTGTATCATTTAATGAAAATATAGAAATTCCACACAGAGCATTATTAAAAGTGTTGAGTATCATTTAATGAAAATATAGAAATTCCACACAGAGCATTATTAAAAGTGTTGAGTATCATTTAATGAAAATATAGAAATTCCACACAGAGCATTATTAAAAGTGTTTTGTATCATTTAATGAAAATATAGAAATTCCGCACAGAGCATTATTAAAAGTGTTTTGTATCATTTAATGAAAATATAGAAATTCCGCACAGAGCATTATTAAAAGTGTTGAGTATATAAATAAGGAAATGAGCAAACACTTGCCTGAACAGCTGGATGTAATACTCATGTCTATCCATTATCTCCTGGGTAGAAATGTTGGCTAATTTATTATTGTATGCATCCACAACTTGACTGAACTCTCCAAGCTGAAAGAGAAATAAAACAGCCAGTTTTAGACAGACATACCTGTTTAACAAGGGCACTGTGTGTGAATGGATATTCATTTCATAAAACAAAAACATCTGATGGAAATGGTTTATTAACATATCTTAAATTACATAAAAATGCACAAATGCAGAAAGTAACTGTCTTAGTGGAATGATGATTTCTACACATTGATGTGTGATCTTTGCTCTTGGAGATACAACTCTTGTCAGCTTAAGAATGATAAAATACTGCATGTCAGTTACATTAACTTTCTTGCTCGAAATATTCACCTTAAGACACTTATTCTGAGCCCATTGTTTCACCAATCATTCTCTCTCGTCATCCATGTGTGTGTCACGTGGCCCTTTTGACATTGTTAACAAACAGCAATACAGCAACACCTCAATAATAATACCACCCTGGGGACCCTTGAAAATTGGTCTACTTATTGAGGTGATCTTCTTTTTGAGGTTGAATAAAGAGAAAAACAGTGAAAATGGACTTGAAATTGAGTTCTTAATGTCAAGGTGGTCTTATTATCGAGGTGGTCTTTAAGTGAGGTTTTACTGTACATGAGATCTACTTACACATCTCCAAGCCTGCACCAAATCAAAATGTCCGTCTTCATCTTTTTCCATTTGAACAAAAAAATCCAGATCACTTATGGTAGATTTTAGTCTATCAAATTCACCTGCTTTCATCATCAGGGTGGGTAACTCTTCTACCTGATTACAGCAAACAAAGAAAGGTAGGTAACTTTTTAAACCTTATCACAGTAAACAAAATATGAAAGGTAAATCTTCCTTGATTATGCTAAACAGGAGAAGGTAGGTAACTATTCAAGCCAATTACAGTAAATGGTTACACTTAACAGGAAAAGGTAGGTAACTACTCAAGCCCAGTACAGTAAATGGTTACACTTAACAGGAAAAGGTAGGTAACTATTCAAGCCCATTACAGTAAATGGTTACACTTAACAGGAAAAGGTAAGTAACTATTCAAGCCCATTACAGTAAATGGTTACACTTAACAGGAAAAGGTAGGTAACTATTCAAGCCCATTACAGTAAATGGTTATGGTAAACAGGAGAAGGTAGGTAACTATTCAAGCCAATTACAGTAAATGGTTACACTTAACAGGAAAAGGTAGGTAACTATTCAAGCCAATTACAGTTCAAGGTTATGATAAACAGGAAAAGGTAGGTAACTCTTCAAGCCCATTACAGTTTAAGGTTATGATAAACAGGAGTAGGTAGGTAACTACTCTTCAAGCTGATTACAGTAAACGGTTACGGTAAACAGGAGAAGGTAGGTAACTCTTCAAGCTGATTACAGTAAACGGTTATGGTAAACAGGAAAAGGTAGGTAACTCTTCAAGCTGATTACAGTAAACGGTTATGATAAACAGGAGAAGGTAGGTTACTCTTCAAGCTGATTACAGTAAACGGTTATGGTAAACAGGAAAAGGTAGGTAACTCTTCAAGCTGATTACAGTAAACGGTTATGGTAAACAGGAGAAGGTAGGTTACAGTAAACGGTTATGGTAAACAGGAGAAGGTAGGTTACAGTAAACGGTTACGGTAAACAGGAGAAGGTAGGTTACAGTAAACGGTTATGATAACAGGAGAAGGTAGGTAACTCTTCAAGCCAATTACAGTAACAATGAAGAGTAAGTAGTCCTATTGACTCATTTTGATGAAATAATGAAGGTAGATTACTCTTTAAATCATTTACAATGACAAGAAGAAGATAGGACACTCTAAAACATTAAACAGGGACAAGTAACTCTTCTACCTATATACATATAGCAAAGAGAGGAAGAGGTCAATTATCAAATGTGAACAACAATGAACATAGATTACATCAACATTTATGACCATTGATATATAATGACAACCAAACAGTGTGCAGTCCTCACAATTTGTTTGGTAAACATAGTTGTCTGATATGCTCAAGTCAGGCTTCATTTCTAACCAAATTTAACCCTCATATACATATGCTTAACATGATTTGACCACAGACACTTATCTTAAGACCATAATTAGAAACCAATTTAGAATAGTGGGTCTTGAAAATAGAAATAAAGGCAATATTATTTTTTATTTAAATATCTGAGTACTCCTTGAATGTAAAAAAATGATGTTACATTTACACATCATGATGACTGAAGCACATACAATCTGTTAAAATTATATATTACATTAAACAATATATTATTTGTTTAAAATCATTAAAAGTGGGATTGAAATTCCACTTTTTCCAACTATAATAACTATCATAAGTCAGTGTTAATAAAAAATCAGAGTGTATTTAAGAAAGATTTATACTTGATGATACCAATTCAGGAAACTAACTTGAAACAAAAGAAGCTTTCAAACCTTTCTGTCGCTCATTTCTCTCCCTTCAAAGAAATCAGCAAGTTTCAAGTAGCAAGCTTTTTTGTCAGCATCAGTATTCAGATATTTCTTCTCGACAGCTTGACGTAAATGATCATGGAAGAAATTGAGTATACCATCACGATTGATGAGATTTTCATATAATGACAAGTAAAATGGTGACCATACAGCACTGGGGACCTGTAAATATATAATGACAGGTAAAATGGTGACCATACAGCACTGGGCACCTGTAAATATATAATGACAGGTAAAATGGTGACCATACAGCACTGGGCACCTGTAAATATATAATGACAAGTAAAATGGTGACCATACAGCACTGGGCACCTGTAAGTATATAATGACAGGTAAAATGGTGACCATACAGCACTGGGCACCTGTAAATATATAATGACAGGTAAAATGGTGACCATACAGCACTGGGCACCTGTAAATATATAATGACAAGTAAAATGGTGACCATACAGCACTGGGCACCTGTAAGTATATAATGACAGGTAAAATGGTGACCATACAGCACTGGGCACCTGTAAATATATAATGACAGGTAAAATGGTGACCATACAGCACTGGGCACCTGTAAATATATAATGACAGGTAAAATCGTGACCATACAGCTGTGGGCACCTGTAAATATATAATGACAGGTAAAATGGTGACCATACAGCACTGGGCACCTGTAAATATATAATGACAGGTAAAATGGTGACCATACAGCACTGGGCACCTGTAAATATATAATGACAAGTAAAATAGGACCATACAGCACTGGGCACCTGTAAATATATAATGACAAGTAAAATAGGACCATACAGCACTGGGCACCTGTAAATATATAATGACAGGTAAAATGGTGACCATACAGCACTGGGCACCTGTAAATATATAATGACAGGTAAAATGGTGACCATACAGCACTGGGCACCTGTAAATATATAATGACAGGTAAAATAGGACCATACAGCACTGGGCACCTGTAAATATATAATGACAAGTAAAATAGGACCATACAGCACTGGGCACCTGTAAATATATAATGACAAGTAAAATAGGACCATACAGCACTGGGCACCTGTAAATATATAATGACAAGTAAAATAGGACCATACAGCACTCTAAGGTACCTGTAAATATTTACTGACAGGCAAAATTGCGACCATACAGCACAAGGCACCTGTAAATATTTGATACAAAAGTGTCTCATTTAACTTGGAATATTTATCACTAGAAGTGATTGTGCAGTTTTATTTACTGGTATATCAAAGCAATTTATCATAATTACTAATTAACTAGAGTGCCAAACTATCACAAAATAAGCCCTTCGAAAGTCTGAGGTAAAGATCTATTTTTGATAATTCAAGGGCCATAACTGCAGAGTGTGTTATGTGGGTAGCCTCAAGCATGACATTTAATAAGTTATTTTGGTTGACAATATAAAACGCACGTAAGTTCAACCATTTATTGCCTAAAACTCCAACAAATCAACCTCGTCATCATCGTCTACAATTAACCGAATAACAATACATAACAAGTGCATGAGGTGATTTGGTTGGTTATTAAATTTTGAACGAGTAAATATGCCCCTAAACATGGTGCATTCATCAGTTTCTGAAT
>JASFXZ010000186.1:0-55587 GCA_032209605.1 Mactromeris polynyma | reverse complement strand
TAATTATTCATAAAGAATCATTTTCATGATCAAGATCAAAATATATAGGATCTTTCAAACTTTGTTATAAAATTGTTATTCAAAAGTAAATATATTTATCACATAACTTGCACTCCAGGAGTGGTATAAAGCAGTGACATAAATATCATATGTAACTAGTTACATAAATAGCCGAATCACAGCACTATTTAAAGTCTATTTAAAGATTGAAAACAATCTTTTTATGGTGTTATGTGATAAATAGAATCTTACATTCGTGCTTATTTGATATTGTTTTTTATGAAACTCGTCGACTGAAACATCCTGCACAACTTTTTAGACTTTAAATTCAAGTGTCATTCTTATTGAGAACATATGGAAATTAATAAGTTTCGACCGATTTTGGAAAATTGATCGTGATTTAATATAGATCAGTTTCAGTCATAAGTATAATAAATCCATTTCTCAACATCATGGTGAAGTTTTGTATGTTTTCATGATGCTAATTAGAAGAATTTAAGTATGTTGTGTATGTGTATGTGTATAAGAAGTACCGGAAATGGTGTTCCATTGCTTCATGAAAAAGGCAAATATTTTCATGGATCAAGTTGATCTAGATCAGTTGATCCTTTGTGAAGATGGGGCCTGAGCAGAGTAGATCGATGAACATACAAAAATATATGCATGTATATAACACTTTTCCCCTCCAATTTCTGAAGAATAACATACAAGAAGTAAAATGTACACTCATGAATACAACTCAGCAATTGAACCAATAGTACTGAACCAGTTATACCGGTGCCTATAAAGACGATAATGTTCTTTAATCATTGCTTTAGAACATGATTGGCAAACTCATTTACATACTTGAAATACTCTTAAAAAGGAAATAAATACCTATAATGTTTATTATGTAAAGGGTCTGTAAATTAGATATAGTTATTCAGGCCCCAAGAGACTTCACAAACATAAGTATGAATGGTATGGTTCAAGATTATTAAGCACCTCCGTTTATCATTAAACAAATTATTTTGACCCAATTATTTTAACATCATTATAACGATATATGGACATTACATAAATGTTGAAGTCTCAGAATTTTTTGGCCCAAATGTACTGAGCCTCCTTTCTGAGAAAAACGCAATAAAGATGACGTCATGTTTCCACATTATGACGTCATGTTTCCACATTATGACGTCATGTTTCACATTATGACGTCATGTTTCCACATTATGACGTCATGTTTTCACATTATGACGTCATGTTTCCACATTATGACGTCATGTTTTCACATTATGACGTCATGTTTCACATTATGACGTCATGTTTCCACATTATGACGTCATGTTTCACATTATGACGTCATGTTTCCACATTATGACGTCATGTTTTCACATTAATTGCAACAGCAGCAAGAGATTTATGATTCATCTGTGAGAAGAAGCAGAACGATTATCGCTAAAAATTGAGACGGCCCCTATTCTTGAAGAAAATAATAAAAAAATGTATTTGTAAAATATTATTGTATCTAAAAACGTATTTGCTGTTATAATATCTGTTGACTTTTTGTAGTCTTGGTGATCATATTTAAAGTACTGTGATTCCCTGAAAAATGTCGTTCTCCCAATAATTTTGTTTTGTAGTGACCTACAAATATCCCTGCATTCAGAAATGCTAATAACTGAATTTCGCCTAGATATGGCATTTGGACCAGAACTTGCTCAGTGAATGACACTTACTATGTTTGCACAACATGTAAATGCATTGGTACATACTGTAATAATAGATTCATCACTACAAAAGTTAGTGGCGGCGTTCCATAAATCACAATCGAGCTTCCGCCATTGTCGTTCCGCAGCTGATGCAATTCATTCTGATATACAAAACGTTCTGAGATATGAAGACTCTATAGTATTTATATAGATTACCAAAGGGCATTTGATATGGAAGCATTACGGGTCAGTTGATCACAATCAGGCATCTGTTGCAAAATGTCGCATGCTTACATTGAGGTATAATTATCAGTCAAAATATACGGCTCAATGAGATGGTCAGATTACTTTGATGTCGCAATACGATTGAATCGAGGAGACATACTAGCTCCCCTTTTGTTCTTATGCAAAAAAATCTAATGGATACCCGTGATGTCGACATTGTAGGCACAATGATAAAATCACTTCCCTATACAAACATTGCGATGAAAATCAGTACTTTACAATATCATACGTTTTATTTAGGCATTTAACATTTTACAAAGTGTTTTTGCCACATGCGCAATCTCGGTGAAAGAAAATAGTCATCAGAGGCATAGTGAAAATTTAATCAAAGGACTGAAGGTCCTCAGAGGCTCTTCCAAGGCAACACTGCACGTTTTCCATATTATCGTATTAGATATTAATACGAGACTATTTGGGTAAACTCATTCGCCACAAATGACACAAAATATCCAGAAACGCCGAATATTTATCACGATTCCCGCCATTCCAAAATAGATATATCCCTGACAAATCAGCCATTATACTAATCAAATATGTAATAAAATCAGAGAACTTTACATGTACTTTTTTCGTGAGACGATGAATATGGTGGTTCTTCGAGTATACCATGCGGTTGACGATGATAGCAAAGAGACGCTAAAGTGCCTCAAAAATTAAATATGATGGTACAGTTACAAAAACGCAGACAAATATTTAACACAAAGCGTTTCTTTAAGTGATTTTTGTGTACTCGCCGTCAGTTAACATTATAAATAAAAATGGCGGCCATATTTACGCAAGAACTGAAACGTTCTTCTTAGCAAAGCCGGGTTACAAGTCCAGCGCACTAACCACTGGACCACGGCCGCGGCTCAAACCTAACAATAAGCGACGGTTTTAAATAATTGCACATCTATACCCAACATTATATTGTATCTATTAAATTGCTGCATGTACGTCATGTAGGAATTTTCGTAAACCACAGAATTAAAACAATATATTAATGCCGTGTTTACGCATAGATTGCAAGGGTTTTACAAATAAAGCTTTAGCTAAATCTTAAGCTGTTAATCTTTCTAATGAGTAATTTCGGATTAGTTAAACCGTAAAGCGATTATTCAAAATAAGCCCCAATCGAATATTCATGTATTATATATATGACTAAAATATTTCCGACGTTGATATTATGAATATCTTATTTCAGACAAGATTTAACATGTAAACGGAGGAGAGAAAAACATGTATATGTTGTGTAAATTTTTTTCTGAAACAAAATCTTAAGATCATTATGACACAGTCAAAGTAGCTTTAACTTTAATTTGGATATGTTTAATTAACCTTATGTTGACTTAATAGTGGTATTTTTGCGCACTTTATTTGACAATATAAAGATAAATAATAAATTGGTGAAAGAGAGAAGAAGTTGCTACAGGATAGCCCAAATACACAATACAAGGCCTGACAATTTTTCGTGCCAAGACTATTTATTTGGTATGATCATTTATCATGATACTTATCTGTTTGTTTCATCGGGTTTAACGCCGTTTCTCAACGATATTTCAGTTATATACGGCGGCCGGTTCACCTAACCAGTTTTTCCTGGACTGAATTCTTACCAGTACTAACTTACCCTTCCACAAGGAGCCGGCAACTTCTCCACATGAGGAGGAAAATCGACATTTTTATCAAATTTTCATGGAAGGGTATGACCTGCCGCGACCGGGAATCGAACCCGGATCGCCGGGTTACAAGTCCAGCGCACTAACCACTGGACCACGGCCGCGGCTGTAATAACACTTCATTATGTTCATATAAATTGTTGTAATATAAAGAAGTCACCATTGATAATAGTTGTTATTTATACCGAATCTGTGATATTATGTAATTTTTTTGCTGAATAGATCTACAACAACTGACTGAACTATATATAAATCTACTGTGATAGTTAAATGTAAGTTAACAATGTCTGTATTTTCATTGTGTATGTTTATTTTACCTGAACTAAAACCAATCAATCAATCCGTAAATCAACGCACATTCCGTATCATGCTTCACCCATTCCCCAGCATAGTCTTCATAGTATTTGTCACAAGTGTTTCTACTTAAGGCTGACTGGGGCTCTGTCCCCTGGAAATTTGTATGAATATGTCGTTCTGTATTTTTAACAAGATAATACTGAGTAGTGTAATTCTCATGAATGAGTCCTCAAAATTGAGACCCCAAAATACACCAGAAAGCACAATTCCATACCTATATTGTAAAGACCCCCACCCCCCCCCCCCCCCCTAGTCTAACATTTCTGGATCCGGGCCTGATAGTGTAACATGTTCTGGTTATGGAGATTAAAGATGCATGTCGCGAACAGCGTTCTCTACGGGCATCGACTATGTTGTACGCATTATTAGGCACTTCCAACGGCCTCTATGGTATTCTCGGATATATTGTTGATTCGTACTTTTGTTGAATCGTATACATACGATGGCATAAGTGAATATATGTCTGGATAGTGTTATAGTCCAAACAACACAGAGGTTTGCGAAAATGAAAGATTACATCTAATCTCCCGAGATTGAATGGGATTTTTGTACAAATGTTGTGTCATAAAACACATACAAGCTGTGACATATTGCTACAACAATCTAAGTGTTGTTTGTATCTTCTTTGTTTTCTTGTTTCGTACGTTGAAAAGTATTATATAAGTAGATGCTATTCATCTACGTATTTGAACGTAGAGTTTTGATACTTGTCACCATTTTACTTGTATTTCACTTAGATAACGTGTTTCATGACTTTGTATTTATGAATGTATGCTTGTTTGTATACATGTATGTCTGCATTGACTGTATTTGTGTTGTTATGTGTTGATATGTAACCAAAGGCACGTACGTGCCGAGTCTGTTAATAATATAATGTTATTAATCAAGTCATTTCGTATTGATTAACGTTCAATTAGTATGAACTTATTAGTATTTTTAGCATTTTGTTCACAAAACGTCATTCTCGTATTGGCGATGCTTCTCATCCAATCAAATGGTTTGAATCTCATATAGGCTCTGTTTTCCCGTATTGGCACAGGTTTTGCAATTTATTAGCCTGTTATATCTAAATATTGCCCGATTTTGTCTCATATCAGCTGGGACAATTGTTAAATATTAAAGCCAGTATTGAATCGTTGATTAATGTAGTGTGTACAATGTATTTGAGAGTAAATAATATTGCAGTGTTGGTGTCCAGTGCCACACTGGGTCAATATATTTGATTGGATGTTCCGTCAATTGCCCTTTAAGCCATTTGGATATTGTCCAACTTACCAACCATTCGGTTGTACAGTTTAACTGTTTGACACAGTATCAAATGTATCAGGATATTTCTAAAAGGTTTGTTTAAGTAGAGAATTTGTTTCATAATCTGCTATTGTTCTCAACGACAGACGAATTATGGTACGATGGATCGCATCTCAAATTTACAAACATGATAGTACAATTTACACTCGTGTCCAACTTGCTACCTCATTGCAAACTATCCTAGATCTGATCGATATTGGCTCCGTGCTATAACTGATTATACATACGCGACTATAACGTCTCCTGATCACTGTCCGTTCGCGACTTAATTAGCCACAGCCCTGCGTTTTTTATATGCATGTTGATATCGCCCCGGAGAGTACCGATTTATCAGTATTTATTACATACACCTGCAGGTTTCTTCGATGCCATAAAATCATACGACACAGCTTGCATATTATATGCAAACTAGCCGAATAACATCACGAAAGAAATGACTACGCTGCTTGTTCACCCTTATTATCAAAGCACAAAAATGCTGTGGGACGGTACCACTCGTCTCGTGGCCACGACTTAACTATCACGTTCTAACGACATACAAAGTAGTTATCTCGTGGCCACGACTTACTAACTCGTTCCCACGAAATAAAAGTCGTTTAAAAATAATTTCACACATGTCACCTCAAGGCCACCGTAACATATACATTCAACACATTTCGATTTATCGAGGTTTCTAATGACTATTGTATTTGTTTGATAAACGAATACACTTTTGTTTTTGACATATACGTGTGAGGTTAGCTAGCTGTTAAATCGAATTAATCCCCCAAGGCTGCAATTCGCTGTATGGTTATTATTTCCTTTAGTGTTTTGAATTTATGTTATATTTCCCTTGCCCCTGTGCAATTATTTTAATTTTTATAGTGTTCATGTTATTTTCTGTCCTCTTTAAATTCTCCTAGTTATTCCTTATGGTCTGCCAGGCCATTCCTTGCGCCTCTGTTCCCTAACGTATGTACCCTTTAGCCTCCTCGGTTGCCTTGTGTTGTATGGATTGTTGTTTTTCCAGGAGGTCTGTGTAGGGAGGCACTGTCTTGTATATATGGCGTTCCCTGTAACAACTTATTCTCTCTTTCTCTCTTTTAATAAGTGTGCATCAAAAGCATTCAAACGGAGTGCGGCGAATATTTCTCTAAATACGATAACAGTCGGTGTCACATTTACATAGGAAAACTTTACCGATACGTTGTTTGACTATATTTACTCGATACACTATAGATTTATAAACATATGAAGTCTGCGTAGTTGAAGAAAGGAGACTTAAGTGATAACACTACTTTTTGTAATGACATATAATTGTTTGGGGATATAAAAAAAGAAGGTAAGGTGTTATTTACTTACAAAAAAATATGTTTGCGTTAATTACTATATTAATATATGGTGTATTAGAAATAAATAATTATATTGTATTTTCTCCTCACTATTCTATTATTATTCACATTGTATCAATGAAAATGTAATGAGTACTATATTAAGATTTATATTATGTTCATCAATCATACTATTGCATTTCAAATGCATGACCATTGACCAGTGTATAATATTTCGTTATTTTTGTATTATATATCTGCATTTTTTATGTGAAATTATGGGCAGTATGCCTAATATTTCGGAAGAAACTATCTATATACTAGTATATATGTTAACCCGTAAACTTTATTGTTAGGGGATGTTATGTTCTACTTGTAAAGTTCATGAAGGGTTTTAAGTCCGCCTTGTGTAAAATGAGCGAAGGGGATTTTGTCCACCTTGTACACATTGAGCGAAGGGGATTTTGTCCGGAGTGGATTTTGTCCTACACTCGATATTTGTACCTAACGCGCAATTATTCTAACACAGTAGTTACCGCTGTAGTCCTGTAACTGAATATGCACATCGGAAATAGAAAAAAATGATTTTTTTAATTCATATCAATTCGTATTAACGTACATGATTATAACCGTAATATGTTTTGTTTTATTTGATATATTGAAAGTGATCGGCTCATTTGTATTAATGATACTGTATCTGCAGATTGTATCAATAAACGTTAAACGTTAAAACGTATATTAATGATGAAAATATCGGGGTCGAAATTTTGAAAATATCAGGGGGTGTTATGTCCTACTTGTAAAATTCATGAAGGGGATTTTGTCCACCTTGTAAAATTCAGGAAGGGGATTTTGTCCGCCTTGTGCCAAATGAGCTATGGGGATTTTGTCCGGAGGGGATTTTGTCAGTGAAAATACGCCGAAAAACGAACTTAAATTATAATAATTGTACACATATACAATGACATACCGAAATCATCTTATGAACAAAAATAATTTTAAAATTTGTAAAATAGTCAGATTTTCGGAAAAGGGATAAAAACCGAACAAGACGATTATGTTCAAATCCGAGCACATTGAACAACAATGCTATGTGAATTAAATATGCCCAGTAATAATACGACGTGCAATAACGGTTATTTCCGCTGTATACTAAAAAATGCAGTTAGACAAGTAATAATAATGATAATAAATTCTTTATTTTCAGAAGGTTACATAGTTAAGGTTAACAATAAAGTGTACTTCTTTTTTTTCAATATGGCCTTCTATTAACAATATAACATGCACAAACAAACAAGAATTCACACACGCACACGCACGCACACACAAACGCACACACACGCATTCACACACGCACACACAATGCATTGTACATTGTACATCATGTTTTAACATCAGGATGTAAATGAGACTATTAAAAACTACAAAAGTTAAGATGATCTGAAAATAAAATTGAAATAAAACAACAACAACAACAGACACCTCACATAAGACACATACATACAATAATGAAATATTATTGATATCATTGTTTAAGCATTAAGTACTTCCTATAATTATTTTTAAATGTTTCTGTATCAGACAGACAACGTATATTTACAGGAATTGAATTCCATACCTCACGAGCATAAAAAGAGAATGTTTGTTTCCCTTAATTTGATTTAAAGGAAAAGGGTGCTATGCCATTGTTGGTGGTGGATCTTAATGAGTATGTAGAATTGTGGGTGAAAGAAATTATATCATGAAAGTAAGTGGGCATTCTATTATGTGAGAATTTATGCACTATAGTTGCTGAGAGAAATTTACATCTATTTTCAAATGATAGCCACCCTAATTCAATGAATAAGGGTCGTGATGGTGTTATTTGTGGTCTACGTAGAATAATTTTTGCTGCTTTTTTCTGTATTATGGATATTTTCTTGTTGTTTGCTGCAAGCCCTCGACACCATATAGGGCAACAATAGTCCATTGAAGATAATATGTAAGAATTGTAGAATAATTTCCTTGTGTTGGTGTTTAAGATATAGTCTATTCTTTTTGATAAATTTAACTTTGATTTGAGTTTGTGACATACGTGATCTATATGTGCATTCCAGCGAAGATTTTTATCAATGATTACTCCAAGCATATTGTGGTTACTTACCTGTTCTAGAGTGATATTATTTACATAAAGTGATAGCGAAGAATTTAGTACAGGTCTTTTAGCATTTGAAATTATCATACACTTAGTTTTATTAGGATGAATGGACATGTTGTTCCGGAAACACCAATCAGAAAGCATGTCCAAATCGCCCTGTAGGGACTGCTGTATTTCGACAATGTTATAACCAGATAAGTGTAATGTTGAGTCATCTGCGTAGAGATCGATGGTCGAATTTTGAAGATAAAAAGGAATGTCATTGATATTTATAAGGAAAAGGAGGAGACTAAGAATAGATCCCTGTGGAACACCGGATTTGACCTCTTGAAAGGTTGACTTGTTGGATCCGATTTTTACACATTGCCTTCTATTTATCAAAGAAGACCGCATCAAAGCTAACGAGTTTTCCGAGAAGTGGTACATTCGGAGCTTTTCGAGTAAAATTCTATGATCCACTAAATCAAAAGCTTTCCTAAGATCAAGAAATACAGATCCAATCAAACGTCCAGAGTCAATGTCTTTGAGCCACGAATCGACAAGCCTTATTAAAGAAGACTGGCACGAATGATTTTGGCGAAATCCAGACTGATATTTATGAAGTAGTTGGTGTTTGTCAAGAAAAGTTTTGAGGCTTTTGGCAATATGTCTTTCAAATATTCTAGATATTGTTGAAAGAATAGATATAGGACGGTCATTGTTAAGATCATCTTTATCAGAGCCCTTGTGCAGTGGAATAATACATGCATCTTTTAATTAATCAGGAAATACACCACAAGCTATACTATTATTTATAATGGATGTAATAGGACCAATGATAGTATCACCACAAAGTTTAAGAATATTGGGACCGATATTATCCAGACCAGAAGCTTTAGAAATGTCTAATTTTCCTATTATTCTCCGAACATCATATGTAGTAATGAAGTCTATGTTTAAAAAGTCTGAATTGGTTTTATTATTTAAGTATGTTTCAAAAGTGTGGTAATTGTCAGGATCAAATTTAGTCTTTTGAATGATGTCTGCAATGTAAGTGAAGTGTGTTTGAATGCTTCAAGTCGTCGGCTAAGATGGAACGAACCATTTTTGCTACACACGGTTGGATTCCCGTTCCGGGCTTCATGAAATTAGGTCACATGTTTATGTTTGATTTAAATTAACGCTGTTTTAACTTGAAATGGACTTGCATTACTAATTTTTAGGAACTTTATACAGTACAAACTTCCGATGTAAGCGGAATGATTATATCATAATTATATAAAAACTACTTAATTATAATCAAATATCAGGTCGATCTACCAATGAATGCTTAGATGGTTTAAACTAATACAGTACCTTTGAAATAAGGCAAAATAGTAAGCTTTATTGAATTCACAGTATTTTTACTGACAGTTCCAAGGTTGCAATTCGCTGTATGGTTATTATTTCTGTGTGTGTTTTGAATGTTTGTTATATTTCCCTTTCCCCTGTGTAACTCGTTCACTTTATATAGTGTTCAGGTTATTATCTGCCTAGTTTTGGCTTATTGTTGCCAGTTGTCTCGACTTGTCCTGTGATATTTTCCATCCATTAACCCCCCCCCCCCCACCTTCAATGTTTGCCCTCTTTGATTCTCCTAGTGTTTCCTTATAGTCTGTCGGACCGTTCCTTGCGCCTCTGTTTCCTGATGTGTGCCCTTTGGCCTCCTCAAGTGCCTAATGTTTTATGGATTGTTGCCAGTTTTCCCGGAGGTCTGTACCACGCGTACGTACACTGAAGCATCTTATTCTCTCTCTTTCACAGTCCTAGTAAAAAGTGTGTATTAAAAACCATGTTCTGCTCGCTATGTAATTATTTTGAAATGCGTTCCATATTTCGTAAAAACAAATTGAATCATGTCTCGGAAACCTAAAATGTATGCGTTACTATTGTTTAACCTATCACGAAAATAAAATCTGAATACCTTTTAAAGGTAGAGTATATAATAACACAATTTTAGAAATACATGATTCTTGTCATTAAAAAAACTTATATAAAGCAATTATGCCATACGTCAACATTCTCTTCTTTGTATTTTCGTAAACGACCAGCTTTTACTCTCTACTGGCTATATCATCGTGGCCACCCGGGGTACGGAAAAATATTGAGGTTGAATAACGAGCAAAAAAGTTAAAATGGACTTGAAAATTGTGGTCTTAATTTGAGGTGGTCTTTAAGTGAGGTTTTACTGTATATTAAAATCCACACATTGACTCCAATAATTGTAGAAATTGTAGAATTAAGGTTCGAATTCTCTTTACAGAACGACATTTCAATGATCTGGTGTATAATTTCAGCACAAATAAACTCACTGGTTGTCTAAGCGCTCTGTATCGTTCATTCTATAAAAATACATTAAATGCCGTAAATACCGTACTTTTCCGTATTCGATGGCTTCAGTACACATATGGTAACTTCCAACCACCTTATCTTTATATCAAACATCTGCCACAGTCTGATGTAATCCTATCCTTCGACATGTTCTCATATTCTCCGATTTTATCTTTATTAATATTTGATACTACCTACCTTATTTTATATGATCTTAATTGTCAGTGTTACTATGGCAACATGAGTTTCAATAGCACTGATACAGTGTTGATAAGAAATATTGCGTTCTTGTCTATGACAATATCATGGCATATAGAAACATATTTATTAAACTTGATTGGGGAAAGATATTAAATAGACATACGTGTACAGTAAAACCTCAATAAAAAGACCGCCTCAATAAAAGACCGCCTCAATAAAAGACCGCCTCAATAATAAGACCGCCTCAATAATAAGACCGCCTAAATAATAAGACTGCCTTAATAATAAGACCGCCTAAATAATAAGACCGCCTCGATAATAAGACCGCCTCGATAATAAGAACGCCCCAATAATAAGACCGCCTACATAATAAGACCGCCTACATAATAAGACCGCCTCAATAATAAGACCGCCTCAACAATAAGACCGCCTCAACAATAAGACCGCCTCAATAATAAGACAGCCTCAATAATAAGACAGCCTCAATAATAAGACATCCTCAATAATAAGACCGCCTAAATAATAAGACCGCTTAAATAATAATACAGCCTCAATAATACTTATTGTTGCGAATCGTTATATTACCATTATAAAATGGCGCACGCAGCATAACTGATTGAAGTGATAAAGCCTGATGCAGCGATTATACAAGCTGTTAAGTAACATACAGTGCGCTTTATAGGGAAGAATTTGGAAAAACTGTTTATAGAATATCATTCAGATAAGAAGAGTGGTTAATTATAGGATGACATCACATTTTTTAATCTGTAGGCCTATAGGCGTGAAATCTAACAACGTCAAACTTGATTAAATATTGTATTGACAATCGATCATACATAATCATCAATGCACATATGATGATGATATAATATAATTGCTCTCCATCATCAAAAATACTAGTTCATCATTTTTTCATGTCACTGACAGTATTTGTATTGGCCAATACCATTATAATTTCGGTTGAATAGCAATATAGACCACTTGAAACATGGATGTGCATCTATATTATGTGTAACAACGAATGGTATAGAGAGTACCAAACGTCCTTAATAGACCATACTACTGTAATGCGAGTAAGTAAGATATACATGTTTCTTCAGTCGGTATATAATATGAAAATTAAGCAATGAGATATTTAAACGTTGCGTGCACATTTCTGAAAGAGATATTTGAATTGGAGAGAGAAGGAGAGAGAGAGAGAGAGTAAGCTGATACAGGGAACACCACATATAACACAATACCTCTCCATACAGACCTTCGGTAATGAGATATTTGAATTTGAAATATAACTACTCAGTTGTTATTCAGATACCTAATACAAATACATAATTTAGCCGCTAACGATTATGATAAGGAGGCATTAAAGTAGCGTATATATAATCGGTTATGGCATGGAGCAATCTTAGGGAAAAAAACTTAAGATGTAGCAATTCTGTCAGAAGCATCATATGTTGCAATTCCACCAAAACCCTCAAATGAAGCAAATCCGACCGAAATATTACATGTATAGCAATTCCGACAGAAACGTCAGAAACGTCGTATGTAGCAATTCCGATAGAAACGTAACGAGTAGCGATTCAAACAGAAACGTCGTATGTAGCAATTCCGATAGAAACGTAACAAGTAGCGATTCAAACAGAAACGTCGTATGTAGCAATTCCGATAGAAACATAACAAGTAGCGATTCCAACAGAAACTTCGTAGGTAGCAATTCCGATAGAAACGTAACGAGTAGCGATTCCAACAGAAACGTCGTATGTAGCAATTCCGATAGAAACGTAACAAGTAGCGATTCCAACAGAAACGTCGTATTTAGCAATTCCAACAGAAACGTCGCATGTAGCAATTCCGATAGAAACGTAACGAGTAGCGATTCCAACAGAAACGTCGTTTGTAGCAATTCCGATAGAAACGTAACGAGTAGCGATTCCAACAGAAACGTCGTATGTAGCAATTCCGATAGAAACGTAACATGTAGCGATTCCAACAGAAACGTCGTATGTAGCAATTCCGATAGAAACGTAACATGTAGCGATTCCGACAGAAACGTCGTATGTAGCAATTCCGATAGAAACGTAACGAGTAGCGATTCCAACAGAAACGTCGTATGTAGCAATTCCGATAGAAACGCAACGAGTAGAGATTCCAACAGAAACGTCGTATGTAGCAATTCCGATAGAAACGCAACGAGTAGCGATTCCAACAGAAACGTCGTATGTAGCAATTCCGATAGAAACGTAACATGTAGCGATTCCAACGGAAACGTAACGTGAAGCGATTCCGACAGAAACGTCGTATGTATCAATTCCGACAACAACGTCCTATGCAGCGATTCCAACAGAAATGTTGTATGTAGCAATTCCGATAGAAACGTAACGAGTAGCGATTCCAACAGAAACGTCGTATGTAGCAATTCGGATAGAAACGTAACATGGAGCGATTCCAACAGAAACGTAACGTGAAACGATTCCGACAGAAACGTCGTATGTATCAATTCCGACAACAACGTCCTATGTAGCGATTCCGATAGAAAATGTAACAATTCTGACAGAAACTTAACGTGTAGCGAATCAGACAGAAACGTCGATTGTAGCAATTCATACAGAAATGTAACATTTAGCATTTCCGACAGAAACGTAACGAGTAGCGATTCCAACAGAAACGTCGCATGTAGCGATTCCGACAGAAATGTAACGTGAAGCGATTCAGACAGACACGCAACATGTAGCAATTCAAACAGAAACGTAACATGTAGCGATTCAGACAGAAATGTAATAAGCAGCCATTCAGACAGAAATGTTACATGTAGCGATTAAGAGAGAAACGTAACATGTAGCGATTCAGACAGAAACGTAACATGTAGCGATTCAGACAGAAACGTAACATGTAGCGATTCAGACAGAAACGTAACATGTAGCGATTCAGACAGAAATGTAACATGTAGCGATTCAGACAAAAACGCAACATGTAGCGATTCAGACCGAAACGCAACATGTAGCAATTCAGACAGAAACGTTACATGTAGTGATTAAGACAGAAACGTTACATGTAGTGATTAAGACAGAAACGTTACACGTAGTGATTTAGACAGAAACGTTACATGTAGTGATTAAGACAGAAACGTTACATGTAGTGATGAAGACAGAAACGTAACATGTAGTGATTAAGACAGAAACGTTACATGTAGTGATTAAGACAGAAACGTAACATGCAGTGATTAAGACAGAAACGTAACATGTAGTGATTCAGACAGAAACGTAACATGTAGCGATTCAGACAGAAATATAATATGCAGCCATTCAGACAGAAATATTACATGTAGCGATTCAGACAGAAACGTAACATGTAGCGATTCAGACAGAAACGTTACATGTAGTGATTAAGACAGAAAAGAAACATGTAGTGATTAAGACAGAAAAGTAACATGTAGTGATTTAGACAGAAACGTTACATGTAGTGATTAAGACAGGAACGTTACATGTAGTGATTAAGACAGAAACGTAAAATGTAGTGATTAAGACAGAAACGTTACATGTAGTGATTAAGACAGAAACGTTACATGTAGTGATTAAGACAGAAACGTTACACGTAGTGATTTAGACAGAAACGTTACATGTAGTGATTAAGACAGAAACGTTACATGTAGTGATTAAGACAGAAACGTAACATGTAGTGATTAAGACAGAAACGTTACATGTAGTGATTAAGACAGAAACGTTACATGTAGTGATTAAGACAGAACCGTTACATGTAGTGATTCAGACAGAAACGTAACATGTAGTGATTCAGACAGAAATATAATATGCAGCCATTCAGACAGAAATATTACATGTAGCGATTCAGACAGAAACGTAACATGTAGCGATTCAGACAGAAACGTAACATGTAGCAATTCAGACAGAAACGTAACATGTAGCGATTCAGACAGAAAAGTAACATGTAGCGATTCAGAGAGAAACGTAACATGTTGCGATTCCGACAGAAACGTAACATGTAGCGATTCAGACAGAAACGTAACATGTAGCGATTCAGACAGAAATGTAACATGTAGCAATTAAGACAAAAACGCAACATGTAGCGATTCAGACCGAAACGCAACATGTAGCAATTCAGACAGAAACGTTACATGTAGTGATTAAGACAGAAACGTAACATGTAGCAATTCAGACAGAATTGTTACATGTAGCCATTCAGACAGACACGCAACATGTAGCAATTCAAACAGAAACGTAACATGTAGCGATTCAGACAGAAATGTAATATGCAGCCATTCAGACAGAAATGTTACATGTACTGATTAAGACAGAAACGTAACATGTAGCGATTAAGACAGAAACGTAACATGTAGCAATTCAGACAGAAACGTAACATGTAGCGATTAAGACAGAAACGTAACATGTAGCAATTCAGACAGAAACGTAACATGTAGCGATTAAGACAGAAACGTAACATGTAGCAATTCAGACAGAAACGTAACATGTAGCGATTCAGACAGAAATGTAACATGTAGTGATTAAGAGAGAAAAGTAACATGTAGTGAGTAAGACAGAAACGTAACATGTAGCAATTCAGACAGAAACGTAACATGTAGCAATTCAGACAGAAACGTAACATGTAGCGATTCAGACAGAAACGTAACATGTAGCAATTCAGACAGAAACGTAACATGTAGCGATTCAGACAGAAACGTAACATGTAGTGATTCAGACAGAAACGTAACATGTAGCGATTCAGACAGAAACGTAACATGTAGTGATTAAGACAGAAACGTAACATGTAGTGATTCAAACCGAAAAGTAACATGTAGCGATTAAGACAGAAACGTAACATGTAGCAATTCAGACAGAAACGTAACATGTAGTGATTAAGAGAGAAAAGTAACATGTAAATAGTAAGACAGAAACGTAACATGTAGCAATTCAGACAGAAACGTAACATGTAGCAATTCAGACAGAAACGTAACATGTAGCGATTCAGACAGAAACGTAACATGTAGCAATTCAGACAGAAACGTAACATGTAGCGATTCAGACAGAAAAGTTACATGTAGAGATTCAGACAGAAAAATAACATGTAGCAATTCAGACAGAAACGTAACATGTAGCAATTCAGACAGAAACGTAACATGTAGTGATTAAGACAGAAACGTAACATGTAGTGATTCAGACCGAAAAGTAACATGTAGCGATTAAGACAGAAACGTAACATGTAGCAATTCAGACAGAAACGTAACATGTAGCGATTAAGACAGAAACGTAACATGTAGCAATTCAGACAGAAACGTAACATGTAGCGATTAAGACAGAAACGTAACATGTAGCGATTAAGACAGAAACGTAACATGTAGCAATTCAGACAGAAACGTAACACGTAGTGATTTAGACAGAAACGTTACATGTAGCAATTCAGACAGAAACGTAACATGTAGCGATTAAGACAGAAACGTAACATGTAGCAATTCAGACAGAAACGTAACATGTAGCGATTAAGATGGAAACGTTACATGTAGCAATTCAGACAGAAACGTAAAATGTAGCGATTAAGACAGAAACGTAACATGTAGCAATTCAGACAGAAACGTAACATGTAGCGATTAAGACAGAAACGTAACATGTAGCAATTCAGACAGAAACGTAACATGTAGCGATTCAGACAGAAATGTAACATGTAGTGATTAAGAGAGAAAAGTAACATGTAGCAATTCAGACAGAAACGTAACATGTAGTGATTAAGAGAGAAAAGTAACATGTAGTGAGTAAGACAGAAACGTAACATGTAGCAATTCAGACAGAAACGTAACATGTAGCAATTCAGACAGAAACGTAACATGTAGCGATTCAGACAGAAACGTAACATGTAGCAATTCAGACAGAAACGTAACATGTAGCGTTTCAGACAGAAAAGTTACATGTAGAGATTCAGACAGAAAAATAACATGTAGCAATTCAGACAGAAACGTAACATGTAGCAATTCAGACAGAAACGTAACATGTAGTGATTAAGACAGAAACGTAACATGTAGTGATTCAGACCGAAAAGTAACATGTAGCGATTAAGACAGAAACGTAACATGTAGCAATTCAGACAGAAACGTAACATGTAGCGATTAAGACAGAAACGTAACATGTAGCAATTCAGACAGAAACGTAACATGTAGCGATTAAAACAGAAACGTAACATGTAGCAATTCAGACAGAAACGTAACACGTAGTGATTTAGACAGAAACGTTACATGTAGCAATTCAGACAGAAACGTAACATGTAGCGATTAAGACAGAAACGTAACATGTAGCAATTCAGACAGAAACGTAACATGTAGCGATTAAGACGGAAACGTTACATGTAGCAATTCAGACAGAAATGTAACATGTAGCGATTAAGACAGAAACGTAACATGTAGCAATTCAGACAGAAACGTAACATGTAGCGATTAAGACAGAAACGTAACATGTAGCAATTCAGACAGAAACGTAACATGTAGCGATTCAGACAGAAATGTAACATGTAGTGATTAAGAGAGAAAAGTAACATGTAGTGAGTAAGACAGAAACGTAACATGTAGCAATTCAGACAGAAACGTAACATGTAGCAATTCAGACAGAAACGTAACATGTAGCGATTCAGACGGAAACGTAACATGTAGCAATTCAGACAGAAACGTAACATGTAGCGATTCAGACAGAAACGTAACATGTAGCGATTCAGACAGAAAAGTAACATGTAGCGATTCAGACAGAAACGTAACATGTAGCGATTCAGACAGAAACGTAACATGTAGTGATTCAGACAGAAATGTAACATGTAGTGATTAAGAGAGAAAAGTTACATGTAGTGATTAAGACAGAAATGTTACATGTAGCGATTCAGACAGAAACGTAACATGTAGCGATTCAGACAGAAACGTAACATGTAGCGATTCAGACAGAAACGTAACATGTAGTGATTCAGACAGAAAAGTAGCATGTAGCGATTCAGACAGAAACGTAACATGTAGCGTTAAGACAGAAACGTTACATGTAGTGAATCAGACAGAAACGTCGTACGTATTCGTTGCTACAGAAACGTCGTATGTAGCGATTCCGACAGAAACGTCGTACGTAGCGATTCCGACAGAAACGTCGTATGTAGCGATTTCGACAGAAACGGCGTACGTAGCGATTCCGACAGAAACGTCGTATGTAGCGATTCCGACAGAAACGTCGTACGTAGCGATTCCGACCGAAACGTCGTACGTAGCGATTCCGACAGAAACGTCGTATGGAGCGAATCAGACAAAAACGCAATTAGAAGCGAAAATGACCGCCAGAACGCCACAAACTATGTTGATGAGGCTCTAAATTGATGTTGTGTTGACATGCATTGATAGCACTGTTTGTCTCTTTTCAGAAAGACGATCATGAATGAGGTTCGCAAGCAATTAAAACCCTTGATTGCTATCATTGTAATATGCCTTTTGGTAATATGTTCGTATTTTATGTACGCCAATCAAGTCACGCTGTATGTGCCAGGTATGAATATTTCATTTCCGTTTTCAAATCACTGTTCAGTGCGTCATTTTCCTAAGCATCTTCTCTTCAAAAGCATTTTGTCGTTGTAAATAATACTAACAATTTCACAATCTCCTTCAATAAAACTAACAACTCCCCCAGTTGTGAGAATAATCTATTTATTCTTCTCTAGATTGGTGGTGTTTTGTGTTGTTTTGTATCGTTTGTATTGTTTTGAGTTGTTTTGTGATACGCTTGTGTTGTATTAGGCAGTTTTGTGTTGTTTGTGCTTTTTGAGTTGTTTTATTTCTGGTGAATTGAGGAGTTACTTCGAGTTGTTTTGTATGTCCCATTTGCAAGATGGTTTGTACGTTTGACAGTCTGCGCGTGACTCCCGGTTCCCCCTCTGGAACCCCGCGTGAATACTAGTAAATAAAATATATTTTTCAAAAAAGCTTCA
Organism: Mactromeris polynyma; assembly: GCA_032209605.1. NCBI lineage: Eukaryota > Metazoa > Mollusca > Bivalvia > Venerida > Mactridae > Mactromeris > Mactromeris polynyma. The sequence continues at coordinate 36,344 of JASFXZ010000186.1, read as the reverse complement.
TTGGGCGTGTGGGACGGTACTGTTCATATATTGAATTTATTGAAAACGCTTGCAGCCTGAAACTTCAACCAAATGCAAACATCATTGCGATAGAGCCGACCGGTGCATCACGGTAATACAAATGTAGTTTGAATGCACATGCATTAAAATATTGCGGAAACAGTCGAATCGGATTGGCCAAAACGTGCCTAACTCCGCCTTATTTTCATTGTGTTGTAAGCGGACGAATCAGAATGATCGAGACGTTTTAACCCAACCCGTAAGAGATGTTGGATGTGAGAAATGCATAACATGTAATTGCCACACGTAAGTACAGTTTATATGCTGTTATTTGCATAAATTGTAACGTATATTACATTATTTCCCCCTTCTCGAATATTGACTTGCGACGCTATATATGGCGGTCTCAATATGATTAGCACTGTCATTCCCTGTTCGTCAGCAAAACAATAAATTGGAACATTCGTTTCGATTTGTCAAGTCATAACTTTCGTTTGATGTCCTGCCCATGTCAAACTAACACAAAGTATTGTGGCAAAACATAGTGCACATTTGTTGGTTTGAAACTATCATATAACCATGTTAGACGAGTGAACAATGTCACGTCGCTTTACAATGCGGGATTGGCATTCCGTCGGTTAAATTCCGACGTATTCCGTCGGTTTCAATACTGATCATTTAAGCCGTGAGGTTGTTGTGTAGCTTTATGTCTGTCTATATGTTACTTGTTGTGAAGTCCTCTCTGGTTCTCTGTTCCTCTCCTTTTAAGTGTTACATGTAATGGTCACATCATATATGGCTTAGGAGTGATCAAAACTAGGGATGTCAACGAAGTCCTCTCTGGTTCTCTGTTCCTCTCCTTTTAAGTGTTACATGTAATTGTCACATCATATATGGCTTAGGAGTGATCAAAACTAGGGATGTAAACGAATATTCGGATATTCGAATATTCGTTTGTACGTTCGAATATTCGAATACTGATTCGGCATTCGAATATTCGATAAAATGCATATTTTTAATATAAAAGCTGATTGCAAGTGTATTAAGTTTCAATGATGGGCATTGTCGTATTGAATGACAATTGACGCGTGAAAATAAAATCTACAGGTGGTAATTGACATGTCATGTTGTATATTTGGGGGCAAGAGAGATATAACTCTATTGTAGTGACACTTAGGCCCTGAAAGTATTTCTAATCGTGGGTAATTTTACAACTTAAGTGATCAGTTTAAAACACAAAACTGATAAGCATCAAGTTAAACTTCGAATTTCAGATATTATTTTCACGCTTTCGAATGCCGAATCAGTATTCGAATATTCGGCCGTACAAACGAATATTCGAATATCCGTTGACATCCCCAGAAAAAAACAACATTTAGAAATAACATTAATGAGGAGTATGTCTATTATCGGCACAAACTCTATGTTATGAATTACATACTGGTACTGTTCTTGATTTGAATCATATTGAAATGGCAGATTAATCACAGTGTGAAAATGCTGTTAGAGCGATTTTGGGCTATTTTGGGGCTCTTTCGATGTGACTAGAAATATGACATGGAATGATTTGACCCTGTTACCTATGACTTTAAGGAACTAATATCGTTATATACAGTTGTAACTTATTGCTTTGTACACTGAACCAAAAAAGAAACGTTCGTAAAGTAGATCTAAAAATGTCAAGGTTAATTGTGACAGGTATATAAACATGTACATGCAGTAGCTTGTATTGACCTTGTACTTTGCAAAATCGGTCAGGTAGTCACCTGATGTAAAACATATTCAGCTTATTCGACCAAAAAGGTATTTCCACGTGCCACACGGGGTTGGGCATGATCAGTCAACATGTAGAAAACATGTTGCTTTCAATATATTGCATAAGACGACTTCATTCAGAAATAATCAAAAACATTCGAAATCATAGTTTTGACTACTGCAATTCGATGTCGCGGATTCCAAATTAATCACCACAAAGAGCCATTGGGATGCTGAAGAGGTGGTAGCACACAAGTTGTATCTGTACAGGCAGTTAGGAATCTCTGACGGCGATTCGCGCAGACCGGAAAACCGATGACTTACCACAGATCGATAGAGCACGTGTAACTACGCCAGACCAAAACTGCTATATCTTGAACCAGCATATACAAATCGGTTTCTCACTGCAACCGCTATAGCTACAGCTTGGTGAACGCCCGGATTTCCGCACAAACCGCACGTAATCGTTGAGATTTGTACAGACGTCATCCCTGTATTGGATCTGTTTGACGGTCCGTCATCGCAGTGACAGACTTCAAAAGGGCCGAAAGACACTTCAATTCGACAAGGCAGAACTGGCGAAGGATTCCGGCGAATCAAGGTTTGTATTATGACGGGGTGCTGGCCGAGTGAGATACTACTATTCCCGGATTTAATGTTTTTAATGAATTGATAATAAAAAAACAGATTTCAAAACGACCACTCTAAAAAGTAACGAAAGATTCCCAGTTTAGCGAACGTTTCTTTTTTGGTTCAGTATATATAGTACACTTGCTTATTCGATTTGTGAATTAAAAAGAATTAGGATCGAGCGGTTTGTAATGAATTCAACAATTTCTCAATGCCAGTGATGCATTCATGGAAAATAGTACTTCACAACGTCTCTAAGTACACATTATAAACCAGAAGGCGAGTAAGACACCAACCCTGCGTTTAGTTACGGCTTACAGTGGCGAACGTTTTGTTTTGTATCCCTTGTCCACCGTATCACATTGCCAATAGGGAACCAAACTGCAAAACATTACGAAACGTTACGAAACGATAGCCTCAAATACCTTTAAATTTACATATGCAAAGTGATGCCATCTTCAGGCCTATTGTTTCTTGAAAGTCTGTGTCGAAAAAAAAAAAAGTTTGTGTTTTGTTCAACCTTGTAAATTATCATCATCTTGGGGTTAAATATGGAATGCACTTCAATTTTATGGATATCCTAACCTTCATATTTCGTTCTGTTTCAGAGGCAAGATTTAATAATCGCAAACTGAAAGTTATAACACATGACTCCAATGTTACACAACGCCATATATCAACGACTGCCACAACAACAATATCGTCATCGTCATCATTATTTATCCCTAAAATGCTTCCTAATCAGTTTGACAAACCGGAATACAACGGAAGCAAGGCTGGTGTAGGAAGGATGCCACATATTGACAGAAGTTATTCAACTGTTCAGACAAACAGAATAGAACATATACGGGAAACATGCAAGAATAGAATACTATTGAGGAAAAATGAATACCGTGGTAAAAACGCAACCAAATTAGTATACAGTAAAGAATATCAATTTGCTTTTTGCAAAGTTCCGAAATCGGGTTCTACGTTTTGGACCCAAGCATTGTCTGTTCTGGCTGAAGGGTCCGGGAAAGCAGACAGTACGTTTAAGAAGAAAAGGGTCAATGTTCATGGTAGTATAAAGAATTTTAGAATATCTTTCGAGAAAGCTGCAGAGTTACAAGCCGTCATAGTGTCACGTGATCCATTTAGTCGGCTGTATTCGGCATTTATCGATAAAGTATTTCTTATGCTTATGCCAGGTCTTAGCTTTGCAGTACGCACATCGGGGAAACACATGCCGCAAGTGAAACGTTCACGCGCATGCGCACTAGATGTATCTTTTCAAGACTTTTTAAATTATATTATCAGACAGGTTCGTTCTGGGAAAACTTTAGATCGTCACTGGGCCCCTATAGTATCACTGTGTCGGCCATGTGATGTTAACACCACTTATCTAGTGAAGCAGGAAAGTTTTGCAACAGACGTTGAATATACATTAAATGATCTTGGTGTTGAGGAGGATAAATTAAACGTGATTGTTTCTGCTTTACACGAACATAAAATAGAGTATACGGTCCCAGGAATAATCGGGACAGCTTTTATCAAAACAAAGAGGTCTCGTGAATGTATAAGCGAGAAAACATTAGTTCAAAGACTTTGGAAATCTTTCCAGATTCAAGGTTATATACCCGATAATATTGAATTGCCAGCATCAAAGTTTCCAACCAATTATGAATATGAGGATATTAAATACGTGTCTGAAGTTTTCATGGAAACTATCAATGAAACTAAGATTGCATCGAGCGACTCTAAACAACAACGACAGAGAGCTCTAGTGAATGCCTACAGAAACGTGGATGCAGCAGTAATAGAGACAATTAGAGACATATATCAAGTGGATATTGAAATGTTTAATTACAGTGGCTATCCTCCTGATAAATACTAAGTATCATTAATAATGACCAGTCACTATAAAATTAACATTCAACAATGCATGACAAGATTACACTGCTTGGAAATTGAAAGTCTTCGCATAACGTCAACATGACTTCGTCTAAATATCGTCAATTCTTTTAATATTATTCTCAAGTTTGTTAAAAATTGTGCGGTTTTATTGGGGGTTATTTATTTGATATTTTCTGGTTATTTCGCATTCTGATGTTAATAATTTAGTTACTAGGAGCAAAGTCAGTATAAGGCTGCCTATTCCTTCTAGCTAGATTATGCACTGTGTGTCTTTTGCTGACGGATTTATGCTGTTAAACCCCCAGTATTTTTACTGACAGTCCCAATGCTGTAAATCACAGCATAGTTATTATTTCTATTTGTGTTTTAAATGTTAAATTTTCATTCCACTGTGTGGTTCTTACACTTTATGTGGTGTTCGTGTTGGTTTCTCCCCACTTTCGACCTGGTGTAGCCAGATTTCTTGGGTTGTCCTGTAGTGTCTTCCGTTCATTAACGCCCCGCCCTGTTTGTCCTCTTTAGTTGTCATTGTTATCCTTTCTGGTCGGCCAGGCCATTTCTTGTGCCCCTGTTCCGTACGTATGTGCCCTTTAGCCTACTCAAATGCCGTATGGATTGTTATCCTGGAGGTCTGTGGGGATAGGCACTGTCGTATGTATGTGGTGTTCCCTGTAGCAACTTATTATCTCTCTTTTATACATGAATTATATTATTATTTTGATATAATTCTAAAGTTTGGCCAATTTTGTGGAATTGTTACGGTGTCATTCTCAATTTTTGTCTATTTTTCTGTATCGTTTAGTATTTTGAGGTAGTATATTCAATTGTGTAATGTTTTATGTATGTTTGTGTAAAAGTCTTTATTTTGGATATTTGTACATATTTTTGTATCAATCTTAATTCTGTGTATAACATTGATGTTGACCTACATTTTAGACTTGTCAAATGTTGTATATGAAGCGCAATTCTTAAAAATGCAACACATTGGAAGATTTACTTGGTTCCATACGCAGCTTTCCGTGCCTTTTAGCTGGCTGATCGCAGTGGATTGTCTCCCTTGAAAATGACCCGAAAATCGATTTCGAGTTCCCAGGTCTACCAGTTTTGATCAATAGATTATAGAGGGAAATTATTTTCATACGTAAATTTAAACACTTTGTCTTAATACTAAAATATTTTAGCAGTTATGACAATATTCTTCAATTTATTCTTTTACATTTTGTGTAAAAATATTAGTTCTAACTAAACATCTTCTTGCTTCCAATTTGATTTTAAAAGTATCACGTTTTATTACATAGAACAAAGAGTAAAATCAGTACAATTGTCCATTTCCAAACGTTTAGGGGCTAATAAATAATAATTTCCAATAAGTGGAAACAATTAGCAGTTATGTCTATTTTCTTGATTAAATGAACAATACCATAGTGTTTTTTTATAATTTTAAATAATTACTTGCTTCTTGCTTCTATTATTTGTTAAAGTTAGTTATGTACTAAAACTTCTCGAATTTCTTTCATTATTCTCGTCTGCTATGTTGTTATTGTTTTAAAACTATGTCCTTTCGATTGCACTTTTTTTCTGTAATGTGGATTATCTTTCATGTTGGCATTTTAGTTTTTAACGATTTTTGTTGAGAATAGTCAGATTTAGTTCTGTTATGTTCATTTTTAATTTAGAATACACTAAGTATTGTTGTGTACGCTTTATCGGCGTCCAAACACGGCATCTGATGAAAGTAATATATCCGGATGTAGCGATTATACAAACTGTTAATTAACACCGAAAGCGCTTTTAGGTGGAAATTTGAGGTAATATAGGACTTTTATAGAATAGCCTCGAGATGAAATATTGGTATGGTCAATTAAATTGGGTGGCAATATACAGCTTGACGTTTTGATCTGTAAAGGTGTGAACTTAAACACAGTAAAACTTTATTACAATCTAAACAATTTTAGCGATGATTCTGTTTAACTTTATACTGAAGTGAAAATATTTGTAGTGAGGCTATTTATATGGAACACGCTTAATTCGATCCCTGTTTTTATATATATTGTAATAGAGATGTTGCAATTATTCAGACAAAGGACCTATATAACCTATATAACCTACATGAGATTTGATATTTTTCTACATATATACACAGAATTCATTGAATGATCAGGATAAATCCCAAATCCTGTTTTTTAATTATTCACAGCACGGACCTATATATAGGTCCTTGTTCACAGACGTCAATCGTTATCATGTAAGTACTTGTAGCTCTATTTAAGGTTGTAAGCTAGTTTTCTGATCTTATCAATTCATCTTTAAACAATCTGCGACAATTTACCTGAATACCAGTCTTAATTTGCACATACTTTCGAGATAACAAACTTATTTACGAAAATGTATTATTTATGTTTACTACACATTTTCAGTTTTCACTGAAATTTTAGTTGTTGCCGTGATTGAAGATTTATTTGAAACATCACGTTTAAGTCATTGTTGTTCTATACACCCCTAAGAAGTCAAACTATTGCCCAAGGCAATTTCATCATGCTGTCGAAACACAGTGAGGTGGCTATGTTAGTGAATGAAAGTTAATGATAATGATCAAGAGCCATTTAATCCGAGTATATTCGGTTATAGCATGGAGCCAATATCGATTATTGATTAAATTGCGTAATCAGAGTTCCAAATTAGGGCGATTCTTGAAACGAATATTTCCATTATTCTAAATAGGTTATTGCGCAAATGTTATATAATTAATGGCACATGGTATACAAAAATATATAGTGATAAATAACGTTTAGTTTGTCAAAAGATGGTCCATATTACGCGAACACTTTTTGTAAAGCGTTATATTTTATTCATAGATTTCAATCGAAAACTTCTACTGTTTTGTTGCATACTGCAAGACATGATTCCATCTACGCCGTTTATCTTTTATAAAGATTATTTAATTTTTGGTGAATTATTTTGGTATTTTTATATACATTTCAAGAAAACGCACTATGTGAGGTCATTAAATGCAAGTAAGAAACAATGTTTACTCCATATGGTCACTTCGTTTCATATGGGGTAAATACTGCTGTCAGCACATGATGACGTCACATGTGACGTTAACTGGAAATGACGTCACTTAAAGAATATGTTAGAAATTGTACAGCGACGCTCATAAACATATATAGAATGATTTGCTTTATGTTACATGCTTTTAATGGATGCGTTTTAGCGACTTCTATAAATACACGTATTCATTAAAAAAATGATACAATAGTTTTTCTGTTATGTATTGTTAAATTTCAGCAATAATTATTGACATAATAATTTGCATCAAATGTAGTACGAACAGGAATAAAATATATATCGCAATACTTCAGCATTGCATCACAATATGTACCACGATATATCACAATACTTCAGCATTGCATCACAATATGTACCACGATATATCACAATACTTCAGCATTGCATCACAATATGTACCACGATATATCACAATACTTCAGCATTGCATCACAATATGTACCACGATATATCACAATACTTCAGCATTGCATCACAATATGTACCACGATATATCACAGTACTTCAGCATTGCATCACAATATGTATCACGATATATCACAATACTTCAGCATTGCATCACAATATGTACCACGATATATCACAATACTTCAGCATTGCATCACAATATGTACCACGATATATCACAATACTTCAGCATTGCATCACAAAATGTACCACGATATATCACAATACTTCAGCATTGCATCACAATATGTACCACGATATATCACAATACTTCAGCATTGCATCACAATATGTACCACGATATATCACAATACTTCAGCATTGCATCACAATATGAACCACGATATATCTCAATACTTCAGCATTGCATCACAATTTGTACCACGATGAATGCCCCTGAAAGAGCAGTAATTGAGTCACTTCTGTCAAACACCATTAAAGTGTAATACTTCGGCGATCAGAGTGTCTTTGCAATGGGATTTTAAAATTATTCAAATTGTAGCGTGGATATGTTAAACAGTATCGAAAATGTTTGACTGATTTCACGTTTGTTCAGACATTGCACGAGCGAAAAAACTGCTAATGCACATATAGGGGTGTTACGCAATATTGACCGATTTAAAGCGACGGTTCATATAGAATAATAGGTTAGTGACGTGGAAAGATTATCAGACAAGGCGGAGGAATTTATCGGGTGAGCAACAATTTAGTAAGAGCCAAAATATAATCATAACAATTAGCTCATATGCAATTTCCCACGGATTGTTTACACAATGACGAGAATGTCCAGTGCCGCTGAACGTGTGAACACATAAATGATATTTACATTTATTTCATGAATATTTGGACATTTAAAACTGCACTAGAAAACAAGGAATTCATCTGTACATTCAGTATATCAGTGCCATTTTCTATTGCAAAGGGATTTTCAGCACAAATGGGTGAAACTGGACTGGGATTCTAAATCAAATATTGAGAAGATGGGTGGGGTACGTACTGCAATACGTTATTTTCGTGAGATACTCGACCGCGCGGTTATCCTTGATGAGTTGAAACTCAAGCGGACTCAAATTTCCGACATGATTTTGTTCGAATGATGTAAACAGCTGACAATTCGTTTGACTGCGTAGTTCACTACGTGTTACAGTAAGCACTTAAATTTGGGTCAAAATGCAAACCGAGTTTGTCTAATAATGAATAAGACTAAGCATTGTTTGAATGAAAAAAAAGAACATTTTTGGGGAAATGAACATTTTAGTGTATATATACGAATAGATGCAAGTGTGCTAATATTAAATTGAAAAATCCATTGTTTTAGTAAGTCCGGAAAACTGATAACATCGCGATACTTAAGTAAAAATAGTCCGACTAGTCACGTGGTCATGTGACGTGAGATAAAAGTCATGTGACCAAGAGACCTGACAAAGCAAACAATATCAGGTACTCTGTTATCGGGTCGCCAAACGTTATAAAGTAATCCCTCCTTTACAGACCATCTCGATATGCGAGGTTTTACTGTACCTTTTAATCAAATATCAGGTCAATTTATCAATGGATCATAATGTTGTTTAGACAAATAATGAGTACATCTAAAATTAGATCAAAAGTTAGCTTCGTCGAATTCACTATCCTTGTAACAATGTATTATTATTGAGGTGTTTTTTATGTGAGGTTTTACTGTATATGATTTACTAGAGCGAAGATTTTCATTGGCCAGTATGCAGAATATACTTCCTGCTGACCTTGGAATTCAGCTTCGATAGTGTATAGCAGTCGGTTTGTTTTACAACTAAACAGGCACTAATGCGGTGAACTCAAGCGACCCACTTGAATGAAACAATGACTGATCAGATAGTTATGTTTTATTGGATGTAAAACCGGACTACAGTTCGTTCAGTCCTTGTTAAAAAATTGTTTGTATTCAAATACAGATAAGGTCATTATATATTTCAGAGATCAGCCTGACGAATGTGGGTGTGGTACAACGTCATCCGACCACCGAGAAACCTTCGAACAGCCTAATCAGAAACACAATGACCGAATCCAAAGCCGGTGTTATAAATTCAAAAACGTTTACCACTACAGAGTTCTCATCCAATTCCTTCCTGCACGGTAAAAAATCTAATTTCACAGCAGACGCCCGTTCGCGCTTCGAAGCTTTAACATCGGGTAAATTAACAACTGTTGTTGCCGCCATCGCAAGTAAACAAACTGCGCATGCGCATAAAAAGAGCAGTATATCTAATACTTTTACGACTGACACATTATCGTCGTCATCCATCGCGGTAACTGGAGTGACTGCGATCACCTCATCTAAACAATCATTTGATAGTGGAGCAAGGTCAGTTGTTCAACCCAACGAAACAGTAAGTTTGAACAATTTGTACACGAATACGAACCAAACTGGCACTTCTGATGAATACCATATCATTCATATGTCTCGCATTCAAAATATTCGCAGTGCATGTCGGGATAAAAGTTTATTCGAGAACCAGCTCTATCATGGGTCGTATTCCACCGTATATTATCGGTCTGATAACTACGATTTTGCATACTGCAAGGTACCAAAAAGTGGGAGCACATTCTGGACCCAAGCATTTGGGGTTCTTAAGTTTGGAGTGGACTACGGTGACGAGGTTTTCAATGAGCGAAGGAGCAAAATACATGGTACCATGAGGCAGTACACGAGTTCTTTTGACAGAACAAGAAAAGACAGATCCCGTACTATTCTTGTATCACGTGACCCCTATTCAAGATTATTTTCAGCCTATATTGATAAATTATTCTTACCACTCTTGTCGAACTTAAATTATCAGGTAAGAAATGAATCAAGGAATGACATTAGTACCCCGTGTCCGTTTGATATTTCATTCCAAGAATTTTTGGAGTGGGTGGTTAGCAGTGGTAGAAAACGCACACTGAATAGACACTGGGCTCCTATTATATCTCTCTGTCGACCATGTGAAGTAAATGCATTTGTTTTAGTGAAGCAAGAGAGCTTTTCAAAAGATGTCGAATTTGCTTTGAGACAAGTAGGCGTTAACGGGTCGAAGTACGAATATATTGTGGCCGCCTTGCATGGTCATAGAGCAGAAGTGACGCTGCCAGGAATTATACAAACAGTTTATGCGCAGTACTCCAAAACCAATGTCAGGCAATGCCTGGGACATGAAGGGTTAGCTGAAAGGATATGGCACTCCTTTCAAGTACAAGGCTTTATTGACAAGCAAATATACTTCCCTAAAGATTTGTTTACTCTTGATGGAAGCCATTCGCTTGCCAACGTTACCTTTTATACCGAAGTTGTGTTAAATACTATCCATGAATATCCGTTAAATTATACAAAAAGTAAACTACAAAGACAGGAATTTTTACTACAATCGTATGAAAATATTAACCCACACACTATTGATGGAATTCAAATGTTATACAAACATGATTTTGAAATATTTGGCTACAGTAAGCAGCCGCCGAGAAAAACTCAGTCCGACTGAAGTGTCACCCACTCCTGTAATTTCGTGTCATAACCATACAATACATACACTATAGTTGATACCCTATAACCATACAATACAAACACTATAGTTGATGCCCATAACCATGCAATACAAACACTATAGTTGATACCCATAACCATACAATACAAACACTATAGTTGATACCCCATAATCATACAATATAATCACTATAGTTGATACCCATAACCATACAATACAAACACTATAGTTGATACCCATAACCATACAATACAAACACTATAGTTGATACCCATAATCATACAATACAATCACTATAGTTGATACCCCATAACCATACAAAGAGTGAAAAGATAGGTGATACCATTAACCATACAAAGATGGAAAAGATAGGTGATACCCATAACCATACAAACACAAAAAAAGGTGATGCCCTATAAAGCATACACACACTAAAAGTTAGGTGATGCCCTATAAACCCTACAGACGCTAAAAGAAAGGTGATTCCCTATAAAGCATACACACGCTAAAAGATAGGTGATGCCCTATAAACCCTACAGACGCTAAAAGATAGGTGATGCCCTATAAACCCTACAGACGCTAAAAGATAGGTGATGCCCTATAAACCCTACAGACGCTAAAAGATAGGTGATGCCCTATAAACCCTACAGACGCTAAAAGATAGGTGATGCCCTATAAACCCTACAGACGCTAAAAGATAGGTGATGCCCTATAAAGCATACACACGCTAAAAGATAGGTGATGCCCTATAAAGCATACACACACTAAAAGATAGGTGATGCCCTATAAACCATACACACGCTAAAAGATAGGTGATGCCCTATAAATCATACGAACGCTAACATATAGGTGATGCCCTATAAACCATACGAACGCTAAAAGATAGATGATGCCCTATAAACCATACGAACGCTAAAAGCTAGGTGATGCCCTATAAACCATACGAACGCTAAAACGATGGTACACAGCCGACACACAACACAACGATGTGACTTTTTAACCCATGATGAGACTTTGACCTTGAATTGAGGTCACCTACTCACGCTCTATGCACATCGACGTAATGTGGTGAACCTTTCTTCTAGGCTATTTCGACATCTATTGATGCCTGAGGTGTTATAGAACGAACAAAAGACACAGCTATGTGACCTTTTAGACCATGGTGTGACCTAGAACTTGAGCGGAGGTCAATATCATTATGAGCTCTGCAAATTATCTAACTGTAGTGTACATTTGCGACAAATTATTTCGAAATCCTTTGAGGTGCTACATAATTATAGAGCAAGGAGATATGACAGACGGACGGACACACGAACAGACATCCAATGAATCAATATGTATGGGGAATACAAAAGTAGAAAAAAGGTGGATAATAAAGAATATTTATCAATTAGAAAGTAACTCAGTCAAAATAGCACTATCAAATATCCACACTCAGTAATGTTTGAGTTCTAAGCACAGATGATTGTCACGAGTTCTCGATTCCGAGTTCCTTTATTCCTTCTATAGTACTCTATGTTCACATACTATAGAAGGGATCAAGTGAGTGAGCTCGTGACAATCTCCTATGGTCTTAAGTGCCAAGTGCAGTAAAATTATTATAAGTCTGGGATCTAAAGTTCCGTGGCACTGTGCGGTTGTTATGTTTTGTCTTCCAACGAACGGTGCTTCAAACTATCTTAATAAACCATAAGGGATATTGTTGAATTGATTGCCGGTCGTTTTCAGCTAACCACGCCTTGTAGGTCACCTTACGTCCAAATGATGACGTAACCGGCCCTGTTAGACCTTGGCTAACTAAGAGCAAAACGCAAACATAAATGTGTATTTTGTCACAAGTACGTAATGGATACTGTATGAGTTCAACTATAACACTGTAATTTTTGGGTTGATGTGCTCTTTGTGACACTTTCTGCTGTATTTCAATATACATCTATGAAAGCAAAATGAACAATGCTGCTGTTCAAGAGTTAACCACATCTCACACCACCGAACTTTATTACAAGGGGAGATAAACCAGTAAGTGCTGAAACTGGAATTAAATATCTTTCGCACGTTGCAGTATAGCAGTATGTCATTTGATAGGGTCTTGCAGCCTATTATGGCCAGTTATCATCAGGTCAGGACTTTCCTTTAACTTCCTACGCTGACTGCTAAATAACTGTCCAATAATCAAGTAAGAGTTATGCTTCTTAGACTTTTGCATTTCGTTTCGTATATCACTATGTAAATCTTTATTCAATTCTTTCAAATGGTTTAAAGTTTAAAAACTGTTGTTGTTTTTTAAAAGAAAAAAAAAGACAAAGTTATGGTTGTTGCACACTGTGCCATATCTCTAGCAGAGATTTACCTCTATATGAAGCATATTGCTTTACTTCTAAAGTACTAGTCTGTACATTTAAACATAGTTCATGTTGTAATGAAACTGTCGTTTGATGTTGTATTATTCATTAAATATTTATGATTATGAATGTTTTGTATTGTTTGTACATTGTTTGTATTTGTGTACGATTGGAATGTTTTTGCCGTTTGTAAAATGGCCTCGAGTGAGATAAGCCTGTGGCTTATCGAACTTGCATCTTTAAAATAAAGAATTATTCGTGTTATATTACTATCATAACATCAGCTACATATTTTTAAGTTATTGTCAGACGGACTAAATGACGAGCGTGATGAAAAGCACTTCTACAGCATGCTTTCAATTTACTGCAAGATCAGCAGGGTACCATGGAGATCAGCAGCAAGTTTCCATGGAGATCAGCAGCAAGTTACCTTGGAGATCAGCAGCAAGTTACCTTAGAGATCAGCAGCAAGTTACCTTGGAGATCAGCAGCGGGTTACCTTGGAAATCAGAAGCAAGTTACCTTGGAGATCAGCAGCAAGTTACCTGGAAGATCAGCAGCAAGTTACCATGGAGATCAGCAGCAAGTTACCTTGGAGATCAGTAGCAAGTTACCTTGGAGATCAGCAGCAAGTTACCTTGATGATCAGCAGCAAGTTACCTTGGATATCAGCAGCAAGTTACCTTGTAGATCAGCAGCAAGTTACCTTGTAGATCAGCAGCAAGTTACCTTGGATATCAGCAGCAAGTTACCTTGTAGATCAGCAATATGAGGTAATTTGCACACAATGGCAGGTGACATAAACATGTATTGCTTCACAGTTTGACATTGTTTACTTGAATTCATCAGGTCCGGAATTTTATTTTGAATGATACATGGTTTAAAATAGCCCACTTCAATTCAACGTACATAAGAAGATACATCGGGACCTGCTATCTATTTCGAATGAAACTAAGGATTCGGATAGAAGGTTGTCGAATCAACGATGTCCGACTTTATTAGAACCACCAAAGTATACCATTATATTACACTGGCATTGCAAATGTTGTACTTATTTGTGTTAACATCCCTCGAAAAAAAGAAATGTTATGCCTGTATGCGCACCTACTGTACGATCATCCCAAACGTGTATAACTTAATAGAAAATATATTTTAAAAAATGCACTGATGAATTCCATGCACAGGAGAATCAGGGTTGTGACAGATGCGCGAGGGTGGCATGCGAGATACTGACGAGTCAGTCGATTTCACTTTGTGATAGTGGGTGGTACCGTCAAATGTGCTTCAATTTCTAAGGAATTATCGTTCAAAATCTAATGCAATTTTGGTAATTTGTTGATTAAAGATGGGTTTTTATACTCATATAAAAATATTGTATATAACATCAAACACATCACTTTAAATCACCTCAAATGTTTCCCCTACGTTTCTTTATCCTTTCAGTATAGATAAAAGTCGTTAAAAATTGTTTGGAAGTTTTGTTCATTATCTGAAAATATCTCTGTATCATCAGCGTAGAGTAAACATTAATATTTTCAAAAAATGAATGGTATCTTGAGTATTGATGTTTATTTGTAAACCGTCACTGCTAGGTGACAGGAACTTTCCCAATTCATTCAAGTACATGGACAATAAAATTAGTGACAGATTTTCTGCCTGTCAAACACCACATCCACTGGCAAAACAACCTGATGTTTATTCGTTAAAAGAAACACACGACTTTATATCAGCTTACATATTTGTGATAATATTTAATAGTTCCCTCCTAATGCCTTATTTAAGGATTTTTTCACATAGCCCTGCTCCCCAAATTGAATCAAACGCAGCTGGAAAATCGAAAAAGTGGCAAAATATTTGTTTTCTTTCAACTGAAAATGTGGTCAGTAGCGGAGTATTTTTTATCTAAAACCAGCTTGGTTTTCATTGAGCAGTTGGTGTTCATTCTATACATCATTAATTCTAGTATTCAAGATTAGAGGTAAAGATTTTTCCAAGGCAACTCAAGAATTTGATTGGACGATAGTTTGCAGGGTCTATTGGAGACCTTTATTTTTATAAATTGGTTTAATGCTGCCAATCGACCATGATTGCGGTATGATACAATACTCGAGAATATTATTAAAAAGTTTCATATAACGGAGTCATAGTATCGTTTGTACATTTAAGGTATTCATTTACAATTGTACCCTGATCAGAGTGTGCTTTCCAATTATTTGAACGAGAAATGGCTTATACAATTTCTTGTATACTAATCTGTTTATCTAAAGAATCGGTTGTGTGTATCTGGGTCTGGAAGCTAAGTCTGTTACGTTTGTTCGCGCACGAAAGTTGATTTATCACGGTTTGAAAGGATTTTCCCTTCATAATTCAGTAATTAAAATAATTCAATAATAAATATATTCCGCCCTGACAAGAACGGATCTAAATCATATAACATGATTTATAATATTTAAAAACCAGACAATAACAACCGGCAATTAATTTACCACATCGATACGTACAACAACAACAACAACATAGCAGACGAGAATAATGAAAGAAAATCAAGATTTTTTTAGTACATTACTAACTTTAACAAAGAATTGAAACAAGAAGCAATTAATTGTTCAAAATTATAAAAACACCATGATATTCTTCTTTTATTTAAGAAAAGAGACATAACTGCTCAAATGTTTCCACTTATTGGAAATTAAGATTTATTAGCCCCTAAACGTTTGGAAATGGAAATTTTTACTGATTATTGCTCTATGTTCTATGTAATGATAGGTGATACTTTTAAAATCAAATTGGAAGCAAGAAGATGTTTAGATAGAATAAATAATTTAAAACAGTAAATTAAAGAGAATAAATTGAAGAATATTGTCATAACTGCTAAAATATTCTAGTATTAAGGTAGAGTGTTTAAATTTACGTATGAAAATAATTTTCCTCTATAATCTAATGATCAAAACTGGTAGAGCTGGAAACTCGATATCGATTTTCGGGTCATTTTCAAGGGAGACAATCCACTGCGATAAGCCAGCTAAAAGGCACGGAAAGCTGCGTATGTATGATCGCTGTATCCAAATAAGATGTCATGTTGCGCGCGCGCTGTTGGATACCGATAATGCATGCGCGTAGGAGCTGGGGCCGCGGGAGCCGCGGCCCCAATGGTTTGGTTCGCAACGGCAATGGGGACGCGGATATTTTATGAACCCTACTTCTCATCTGAATCTTAAAGTAATAAAACCAGCCACACATTTTATTGGCATTCAGCCAAGATATTTAATACGCATGACAAAGTGTTATCATCGCTACTAGACAGAGGCCGTCGCTAGTACACTGACTGCTATTTAGGGTGTGAAAACAGTCGGCGTATTAATGAAGGCATGAAAAGACGAAGCATACTAACCAGGTGACAAGTATATATTTGTGGCAAATGAGTTCGTTAACGACATGGATCAACGCCATGCAGTGTTTGGAAAATTCTGAATATGCGTTGACACGGGACTATTTAATGACCACCGAATGTGATTACATTTGTTTGTATAATTAAATACGACATGTGCTAATTAACTCAGTTGTTATTTTTGAACCTTGTGGATAACACATATGTTGCACTTGTGTTTTGTGAACTATTGCATGTATTGTTTTCGTGATATCGTATTTGCTTATGATCTTGATATATATCGTTGTTTACTTTGCTTTCATGTACCTTAATGAATACATCAAATTGCGACTGTTTCAAAATATATATCGAACAGTCCCGAGTCTTTTTACAAAATTACACATATGTATGAATAAATGGTATAACTTACAAGCAGCAAACACATTGTCGGAAAATATCATTTTAAAAGTGATGGATTTTGCGCCTGTGAAATGAGATTTCCTAAAGCTTTTCTCATCCGGAGGGGATATCCCTCCTGCACCGACCCCACCCGCGGCCCCAATGCTCAATACCTTCCTACGCACCTGTTAAATGCGATAATCCCTTCGTATGTCAATCTAAAAAGTGAACTTAAACATTTCAAAACAAGGCTGGTGAAGTAGAAATCATAATATGTACACCATCATAAAGTATTACTTAGGCATATAGGCGACATGTGTGAAATTATTTTTGGCCACGACTTACTAACTCGTTCCCGTGACTTAGTATGTTGTGGCCACGACTAACTAACTCGTTCCCACGACATAAAAGTCGTTGGAACGAAATAAATAATTACACACATGTCACCTCTATGCCACCGTAAACTATACATTTAACACACTTTGATTTATCGAGGCTTCTAATGACCTATATAGTATTTGTTTGATAAACGAATACAATTTTGTTTTTGACATATAAGTGTGAGGTTATCTAGCTGTTAAATCGATTTAATCCCCCAGTATTTTACTGACAGTTCCAATGCTGTAATTCGGTGTATGGTTGTTATTTCTTTATGTGTTTTGAATTTATGTTATATTTCCCTTGCCCCTGTGCAATTATTTCAATTTATATAGTGTTCATGTTATTTTCTGTCTTCTTTGAATTCTCCTAGTTATTCCTTATGGTCTGCCAGGCCATTCCTTGCGCCTCTGTTCCCTAACTGTATGTACCCTTTAGCCTCCTCGGGTGCCTTATGTTTGATGGATTGCTATTTTTCCAGGAGGTCTGTGTAGGGAGGCACTGTCTTGTTTATATGGCGTTCCCTGTAACAATTTATTCTCTCTTTCTCTCTTTTATAAGTTTGCATAAAAACATTTAAACGGAGTGCGGCCAATATTTCTCTAAAACCGATAACAGTTGGTATCACATTTATATAGAAAACTTTACCGATACGTTGTTTGACTATATTTACTCGATACACTATAGATTTATAAACATATGAAGTCTGCGTAGTTGAAGAAAGGTGACTTATGTGATAACAATACTTTTTCTAATAACATATAATTGTTTGGGGAATAAATAAAATAAGGTAAGATGTTATTTACTTACCAAAAATAGTTTGTGTTACTTACTATATAAGTTGTATTAGAAATAAATAATTATATTGTATTTTCTCCTCACTGTTCTATTATCATTCACTTTGTATCAATGAAAATGTAATGAGTACTATATTAAGATTTATATTATGTTCATCAACCATACTATTGCATATCAAATGACCAATGACAAATGCATACTTTTTCGTTATTTTTGTATATATATTTGCATTGTTTATATGAAAGTATGGGCGGTATAAGCCTAATAATTCGGAATAAACTATCTTTATAATATTATATATGTTAACCCGTAGAATATTATTGTCAGATTTTATAAAAGTCTAGAACATGTAAAATATGTATAATTTGGGCAACATAATTAAGATTAGGAGTCATATATTGTTGATATTATAAAACAAGTTTTCTTAAAACAATCGAATGTGCGTTTAGTGTTTGTGATATTCTAGTTATATATTATCAGTATCATTGTACAAATATAAATTAAGGACACCAAATGGCATTCCATTTTTGTTGAAAAAAAAGATTTGTGATTTTTTCTGTTGACCGAGCATTCGAATATCAAAATTGCCATTCGTTGACATACCTACTTATAACGCATTAATATCGGTGAAGATTTTCTTTAAATTACTGAATATTATTCTCAATGAAATACGTTAAAATATACCCAAGATTTCCAAATCAAACCGATTGCAATGTGTAGTAATGGTTTAGAGACATTCTTTAGAACGAAATTTGGTAATAGTGTACATGTACAACACTTATCTTTGAAAGTCAATATAAATACAGAGCACTACAGCAAATGAACAAACACAGGCACTGTGAAAGGAATATAAATATACAAATATCTCATACATTATGTTTGAAATGTGTGGTATGTGTATGGAGCTAGTAAAGTATGAAGTAATTTCTGATTATTATCATGAAATTTAACCAAAATAATTGAGCATAATCTGTTGAAAAATAGTATAGACTTAGTAAGATGATTCGTCGGTACATGATATTTATTTCGGATGAGCGTAAGGGGGCAAAATCGAAAATCGGTAACTTACAGCTTGACGTGCAATTTGACACGTTAAACATGCGTTTGCTACAAATATTCAATGAAAAGGATTATGACAGTCGTTTAACGCGTTTGGGTGCTCGAGAATTTAGGTATATTTACATAGACAGATAAAGTATATTGTCATTGTACTAAATTTTAAGTTTTAACATTATTGTATTCGAATAGAGTTTAACTGCATGTTAAGTTATACTTCAATTTATCATATATCATAATATACTAACACGAAAAAGAAAGTGTGCACTTTTATATTGGGCATAACTTTTTTGTTACAAAGTTTAGATATACGGATTTATCATCATGAGTGAAGAAAATAACCCTTTACACATTGCACCCATTTACCCTATATTTGAGCGCATACCAAATTTGCCAATATTTTGCTTCTAAAAGTATAAAAAAAATCCCTCTAACCAAGTGCACACTTTCTTTTTCGTTTCAGTATATAATGTTTGAAACAAAACATATGTTTTCTTTAACATAATTGCAATGATTTATATTTATTTGATGAATTATGTTCAGTACTTAGCAGAAATAACACACACTCCGAACTAGTATGGTAAGAAATATACACGACCAACTACGAAACACGTAACATACGCAATGTTCGGCTAACCGGTTAACCTTTCGGAAGATTAAATGGTTAGCCGGTTTGCAAAATAAACGAATATTGACATCCCTATAATACTAATACAAGTTAGAGAGTTAATTAAAAAGTGAAATTGTTATTTTTTCATTGTTTGATCATGTGAGTCAGTTTCGGTAATGGCAAGAACTGAAGTATGTACATGAACCTAGTAAGCGGAATATAAATATATCAAGATATATCACACAAACATATTCCCGGTCAAAATCCTGACAATAGCAAAACTATTACACAATACGAAGACATTTGTGTCATTCTCTGAGATATTTGGCCCAAATGACATAATTATGTGGGCGAAATTAGGTTATTAACATTTCTGAATGCAGGGATATGTGTAGGTCACTACAAAACAAAAAATATTGCAAAACGAAAGAGCATTTAGGCCAAAAATCTCAGAGACTGCCATATTTAAACATACAATGATAAAGAACCTTGGCAAAATGCGGCATCACAGCATAGCATACAGTAAAACCGTAATCATACGACCACCCATTGGGACTCTTGAAAAGTGGTCTAAATATTGAGGTTGAATAAAGAATAAAACGGTGAAAAGGGACTTGAAAATTGTGTAAATTGTGTAAGAGTTACTATGGCAACATGAGTTTCAATAGCACTGATACAGTGTTAATAAGAAATATTGCGTTCTTATCTATGACAATATCATGTCATATAGAAACATATTTATTAAACTTGATTGGGGAAAGATATTAAATAGACATACGTGTACAGTAAAACCGCACTTAAATACCACCTCAATAAAAAGACCTTCTCAGTAACAATATAACCTCAATAAAAAGACCACCTCAGTAACAAGATAACCTCAATAAGACCGCCTCAATAATAAGACCGCCTAAATAATAAGGCCACCTCAATAATAAGACCGCCTAAATAATAAGACCGCCTCAATAATAAAACCGCCTAAATAATAAGACAGCCTCAATAATAAGACCGCATAAATAATAAGACCGCCTCAATAATAAGACCATCTCAATAAGACCTCCTCAAAATTAACAACACAATTTTCAAGTACCTTTTCCCTTTTTTGCTCTTTATTCTACCTCAATATTAAGACCACCTCAATAAAAATACCAGTTTTCTAGGGTCCAAACGTTTGTCTCATAATTGAGATTTTACAGTATAACAATAATTCGGTTTATTATTATGGCAGATATCGCCCATGTCAAAAAATGTTCAATGGAAAAATAACGAATGGACGTAAGAAGAAAACGAAAAAATATCGCGATTTTGTAGTATCATCGTTTTTACGTTCGATCGATATTTCGTCTATAAAAAGTCGCAAAGACAATACAAGGTGAAGTATCGGCCGTTATAAGGATCGTTATTACGTCTGTCCTGTTGCCTGCGCCGATAACAGAAGAACTTTGCACTGATCAAATAGAAGAACAGATATGATCAACTTCCGACAAGTACATTTAGTTACTGTTGAATGGAACGCAAATAAATAAGATCAAGTTAGACTAATGTCTAAATTTTCTTATACAGTCAATGTTGCTGATGCGACAACGTGTCTTTATGATTTGCTGCAAGCGACCACTAAAATTCCCCCCGAGGGATTTTACTATATAAATAGTATCTATAAACGACTTTTCTATAACGCGACAAGCGACTGCATTAAACCTACAACTACAACTACAAATAGTGTATTGCATTCAAAACATATTTACATGTTTTATAGCAATTATACAAAAATATTTCTGACAAACCAGTCCCGGCAGTTAAAAATGATAGTTAAATAATCCATTAAACGACCACATGCACTTAATCCCATAGGGCATTTCACACCTGATTCAAAACTACATTCGTGCATTGTCCTCTAAACCATTGAATAAACAATTACGCGTGATAAATGCGACCAGGCGACTCGGCGACACAGTTATAAAATGACGTAAAATCGTTGCATAAGTGTCCACTTGAGTTTACAATATGTTAATTTGAATTTACTCAAGTATGAAAGATCTTTACTTGCACAATTTAGGTGCGGCATTCTACCACTAAGATTAAAACCCAGATCACCGGGTTACAAGTCCAGCGCACTAACCACTGGACCACGGCCGCGGCTCCCTAATTAAAACAAGAATATAATAAAGATATTTTTGTAGAAAAAATGACTTGACCGCTTTCAAATTATTGGTGGAAAGGATATTAAGCATGAATAATGCAGTCGGTAAGTCGTGGTCTAGTGGTTGAGGCGAATAAGTGCTAGTACTAAATGAATCCAGCATGTCCTTAGACATGACAATAACACAACACACACCTCAGTCCATCCACTTTTGAATATATACCAATTATATAGACAGTCTAGAGTTTAGCCCCACATTTGCCAAGAATTCCGTGAAATAAGCGACATGTTTATCTAATTAAGTGCTCTGCATGGGTTTGTAATTCTAACCCTGGTGTGACCCTAAATAGCCCTTATTTCTTCATGGTATGTTACTGATATTACTCTTATCAGTCTAGAGTTTAGCCCCAGAATTTCCATCAGAACTGATCTGAGCCATTATCATATCTCCTGAATCACCGTGAAGTCAATTAGGGGTCAGTATGGCTAGATTCACAGCATGCAACCGATTAATTTCTGATCAACTTCTGATAAGCCAAAATATAAACAAAGGTCTCTCAATGTATGTGGTGTGTAGGTATATTTCATGGTGAAAAGTTTGGGATTGTCTTTTTATGAACCCATTCTTTCAGGGGGACATATATCAATACATCTAGATAGAGACAGTAAAAATATACATGTAGTTTATTTAACTAGTTCTGACTTTTTATGCCCCTACTCTGAATTGGGGGGCAGGCCTGGATCCAGAAATTCTCGACTGGGGGGCCAAACATTATAAAAATGCCCTGCACTTGAGGTGCGCAGCGCCAAGTGTGGGTACGGGAGGGGATTATCCCCCTCCTTTAAGGGGGTCCGGGGGATCTTCCCCGTAAACAGTTTACAATATATACATTATTTATGAAAAGGTGGTTTCTGGTGCACTCCGGGGGTCGCAGGATCTGTTGGTGAACCTTTATTTTTATAAATTGGTTCAATGCTGCCAATCGACCATAATTGGGGTATGATACCATACTCGAGAATATAATTTAAAAAATTCATATAACGGAGTCATAGTATCTTTTGTACATTTAAGGTATTCATTTAAAATTGTATCCTGATCAGGGTGTGATTTACCATTATTTGAACGAGAAATGGCTAATAAAATGTATTGTATACTAATCTGTTTATTTAAAGAATCGGTTGTGTGTATGGAAGGAATTAAAATGTCATTATTTAGTAGCGTGAAACTCGGAGATAGTCGGGGCGATGTTATTCGTTTTTCTATTCAAACTACATGTATTTAAATAATGCCAATAATCCTTTCGCCTTTTTTGAGTTCATGGACTGTAGCTTATTCTCCGTTTCTAGTCTGTGTTTAATGTTGGTTTATAAAAACGGCTAGCTTTATTTACTTAAATAATTGATTTTTTTAAAAGCAAGAGCATTTTTACTGAAACTAAAAGGAAAGCTAAATCTAGATATAATAATATTGAAAATATTATACTTTATAATGTAAGCAAATGGTCACCACGATTGTTTTGGAAACATATTTAAAAAATCAATAAAAATGTAAATTCTGATTGTAGGACAAAATCCCCTTCGGACAAAACCCCCTTAGCTCATTTTGTACAAGGTGGACAAAATCCCCTTCGTGAATTTACAAGGTGGACAAAATCCCCTTCATGAATTTTACAAGTAGGACAAAATCCCCTTCATGAACTCTTAAATGTCGTCTTCTATATATAGTCTTGCTATAGAAACAGGACGACATAGTAACATGGCAAGAGCAAACCGTCTTTGCAAATTATGCAACAGGCATGCCATAGAAGACGAGCTACACTTTCTGTTGGTGTGCTCTATATTGGGTGATTTACGGAAGCGTTATATCCCCATAAAGTATTGGCGATCGCCAAGTAATCAAAAGATTTTAATGTTATTATCATGTAGAAATGATAAAATTATTCGTTCTCTTGCCTGTTTTATTTACTATGCTTCTGACCTGACACACACACGCACACGCACGCGCACGCGCACGCGCACGCGCACGCGCACGCGCACGCGCACGCGCACACGCACACGCACACGCACACGCACACGCACACGCACACGCACACGCACACGCACACGCACACGCACACGCACACGCACACGCACACGCACACGCACGCGCACGCGCACGCGCACGCGCACGCGCACGCGCACGCGCACGCGCACGCGCACGCGCACGCGCACACGCACACGCACACGCACACGCACACGCACACGCACACGCACACGCACACGCACACGCACACGCACACGCACACGCACACGCACACGCACACGCACACGCATTCACACACGCACACACAATGCATTGTACATTGTACATCATGTTTTAACATCAGGATGTAAATGAGACTATTAAAAACTACAAAAGTTAAGATGATCTGAAAATAAAATTGAAATAAAACAACAACAACAACAGACACCTCACATAAGACACATACATACAATAATGAAATATTATTGATATCATTGTTTAAGCATTAAGTACTTCCTATAATTATTTTTAAATGTTTCTGTATCAGACAGACAACGTATATTTACAGGAATTGAATTCCATACCTCACGAGCATAAAAAGAGAATGTTTGTTTCCCTTAATTTGATTTAAAGGAAAAGGGTGCTATGCCATTGTTGGTGGTGGATCTTAATGAGTATGTAGAATTGTGGGTGAAAGAAATTATATCATGAAAGTAAGTGGGCATTCTATTATGTGAGAATTTATGCACTATAGTTGCTGAGAGAAATTTACATCTATTTTCAAATGATAGCCACCCTAATTCAATGAATAAGGGTCGTGATGGTGTTATTTGTGGTCTACGTAGAATAATTTTTGCTGCTTTTTTCTGTATTATGGATATTTTCTTGTTGTTTGCTGCAAGCCCTCGACACCATATAGGGCAACAATAGTCCATTGAAGATAATATGTAAGAATTGTAGAATAATTTCCTTGTGTTGGTGTTTAAGATATAGTCTATTCTTTTTGATAAATTTAACTTTGATTTGAGTTTGTGACATACGTGATCTATATGTGCATTCCAGCGAAGATTTTTATCAATGATTACTCCAAGCATATTGTGGTTACTTACCTGTTCTAGAGTGATATTATTTACATAAAGTGATAGCGAAGAATTTAGTACAGGTCTTTTAGCATTTGAAATTATCATACACTTAGTTTTATTAGGATGAATGGACATGTTGTTCCGGAAACACCAATCAGAAAGCATGTCCAAATCGCCCTGTAGGGACTGCTGTATTTCGACAATGTTATAACCAGATAAGTGTAATGTTGAGTCATCTGCGTAGAGATCGATGGTCGAATTTTGAAGATAAAAAGGAATGTCATTGATATTTATAAGGAAAAGGAGGAGACTAAGAATAGATCCCTGTGGAACACCGGATTTGACCTCTTGAAAGGTTGACTTGTTGGATCCGATTTTTACACATTGCCTTCTATTTATCAAAGAAGACCGCATCAAAGCTAACGAGTTTTCCGAGAAGTGGTACATTCGGAGCTTTTCGAGTAAAATTCTATGATCCACTAAATCAAAAGCTTTCCTAAGATCAAGAAATACAGATCCAATCAAACGTCCAGAGTCAATGTCTTTGAGCCACGAATCGACAAGCCTTATTAAAGAAGACTGGCACGAATGATTTTGGCGAAATCCAGACTGATATTTATGAAGTAGTTGGTGTTTGTCAAGAAAAGTTTTGAGGCTTTTGGCAATATGTCTTTCAAATATTCTAGATATTGTTGAAAGAATAGATATAGGACGGTCATTGTTAAGATCATCTTTATCAGAGCCCTTGTGCAGTGGAATAATACATGCATCTTTTAATTAATCAGGAAATAC
This sequence comes from Mactromeris polynyma, assembly GCA_032209605.1. NCBI lineage: Eukaryota > Metazoa > Mollusca > Bivalvia > Venerida > Mactridae > Mactromeris > Mactromeris polynyma. The sequence goes on along the minus strand of JASFXZ010000186.1, from coordinate 10,090 downwards.
ACCACAAGCTATACTATTATTTATAATGGATGTAATAGGACCAATGATAGTATCACCACAAAGTTTAAGAATATTGGGACCGATATTATCCAGACCAGAAGCTTTAGAAATGTCTAATTTTCCTATTATTCTCCGAACATCATATGTAGTAATGAAGTCTATGTTTAAAAAGTCTGAATTGGTTTTATTATTTAAGTATGTTTCAAAAGTGTGGTAATTGTCAGGATCAAATTTAGTCTTTTGAATGATGTCTGCAATGTAAGTGAAGTGTGTTTGAATGCTTCAAGTCGTCGGCTAAGATGGAACGAACCATTTTTGCTACACACGGTTGGATTCCCGTTCCGGGCTTCATGAAATTAGGTCACATGTTTATGTTTGATTTAAATTAACGCTGTTTTAACTTGAAATGGACTTGCATTACTAATTTTTAGGAACTTTATACAGTACAAACTTCCGATGTAAGCGGAATGATTATATCATAATTATATAAAAACTACTTAATTATAATCAAATATCAGGTCGATCTACCAATGAATGCTTAGATGGTTTAAACTAATACAGTACCTTTGAAATAAGGCAAAATAGTAAGCTTTATTGAATTCACAGTATTTTTACTGACAGTTCCAAGGTTGCAATTCGCTGTATGGTTATTATTTCTGTGTGTGTTTTGAATGTTTGTTATATTTCCCTTTCCCCTGTGTAACTCGTTCACTTTATATAGTGTTCAGGTTATTATCTGCCTAGTTTTGGCTTATTGTTGCCAGTTGTCTCGACTTGTCCTGTGATATTTTCCATCCATTAACCCCCCCCCCCCACCTTCAATGTTTGCCCTCTTTGATTCTCCTAGTGTTTCCTTATAGTCTGTCGGACCGTTCCTTGCGCCTCTGTTTCCTGATGTGTGCCCTTTGGCCTCCTCAAGTGCCTAATGTTTTATGGATTGTTGCCAGTTTTCCCGGAGGTCTGTACCACGCGTACGTACACTGAAGCATCTTATTCTCTCTCTTTCACAGTCCTAGTAAAAAGTGTGTATTAAAAACCATGTTCTGCTCGCTATGTAATTATTTTGAAATGCGTTCCATATTTCGTAAAAACAAATTGAATCATGTCTCGGAAACCTAAAATGTATGCGTTACTATTGTTTAACCTATCACGAAAATAAAATCTGAATACCTTTTAAAGGTAGAGTATATAATAACACAATTTTAGAAATACATGATTCTTGTCATTAAAAAAACTTATATAAAGCAATTATGCCATACGTCAACATTCTCTTCTTTGTATTTTCGTAAACGACCAGCTTTTACTCTCTACTGGCTATATCATCGTGGCCACCCGGGGTACGGAAAAATATTGAGGTTGAATAACGAGCAAAAAAGTTAAAATGGACTTGAAAATTGTGGTCTTAATTTGAGGTGGTCTTTAAGTGAGGTTTTACTGTATATTAAAATCCACACATTGACTCCAATAATTGTAGAAATTGTAGAATTAAGGTTCGAATTCTCTTTACAGAACGACATTTCAATGATCTGGTGTATAATTTCAGCACAAATAAACTCACTGGTTGTCTAAGCGCTCTGTATCGTTCATTCTATAAAAATACATTAAATGCCGTAAATACCGTACTTTTCCGTATTCGATGGCTTCAGTACACATATGGTAACTTCCAACCACCTTATCTTTATATCAAACATCTGCCACAGTCTGATGTAATCCTATCCTTCGACATGTTCTCATATTCTCCGATTTTATCTTTATTAATATTTGATACTACCTACCTTATTTTATATGATCTTAATTGTCAGTGTTACTATGGCAACATGAGTTTCAATAGCACTGATACAGTGTTGATAAGAAATATTGCGTTCTTGTCTATGACAATATCATGGCATATAGAAACATATTTATTAAACTTGATTGGGGAAAGATATTAAATAGACATACGTGTACAGTAAAACCTCAATAAAAAGACCGCCTCAATAAAAGACCGCCTCAATAAAAGACCGCCTCAATAATAAGACCGCCTCAATAATAAGACCGCCTAAATAATAAGACTGCCTTAATAATAAGACCGCCTAAATAATAAGACCGCCTCGATAATAAGACCGCCTCGATAATAAGAACGCCCCAATAATAAGACCGCCTACATAATAAGACCGCCTACATAATAAGACCGCCTCAATAATAAGACCGCCTCAACAATAAGACCGCCTCAACAATAAGACCGCCTCAATAATAAGACAGCCTCAATAATAAGACAGCCTCAATAATAAGACATCCTCAATAATAAGACCGCCTAAATAATAAGACCGCTTAAATAATAATACAGCCTCAATAATACTTATTGTTGCGAATCGTTATATTACCATTATAAAATGGCGCACGCAGCATAACTGATTGAAGTGATAAAGCCTGATGCAGCGATTATACAAGCTGTTAAGTAACATACAGTGCGCTTTATAGGGAAGAATTTGGAAAAACTGTTTATAGAATATCATTCAGATAAGAAGAGTGGTTAATTATAGGATGACATCACATTTTTTAATCTGTAGGCCTATAGGCGTGAAATCTAACAACGTCAAACTTGATTAAATATTGTATTGACAATCGATCATACATAATCATCAATGCACATATGATGATGATATAATATAATTGCTCTCCATCATCAAAAATACTAGTTCATCATTTTTTCATGTCACTGACAGTATTTGTATTGGCCAATACCATTATAATTTCGGTTGAATAGCAATATAGACCACTTGAAACATGGATGTGCATCTATATTATGTGTAACAACGAATGGTATAGAGAGTACCAAACGTCCTTAATAGACCATACTACTGTAATGCGAGTAAGTAAGATATACATGTTTCTTCAGTCGGTATATAATATGAAAATTAAGCAATGAGATATTTAAACGTTGCGTGCACATTTCTGAAAGAGATATTTGAATTGGAGAGAGAAGGAGAGAGAGAGAGAGAGTAAGCTGATACAGGGAACACCACATATAACACAATACCTCTCCATACAGACCTTCGGTAATGAGATATTTGAATTTGAAATATAACTACTCAGTTGTTATTCAGATACCTAATACAAATACATAATTTAGCCGCTAACGATTATGATAAGGAGGCATTAAAGTAGCGTATATATAATCGGTTATGGCATGGAGCAATCTTAGGGAAAAAAACTTAAGATGTAGCAATTCTGTCAGAAGCATCATATGTTGCAATTCCACCAAAACCCTCAAATGAAGCAAATCCGACCGAAATATTACATGTATAGCAATTCCGACAGAAACGTCAGAAACGTCGTATGTAGCAATTCCGATAGAAACGTAACGAGTAGCGATTCAAACAGAAACGTCGTATGTAGCAATTCCGATAGAAACGTAACAAGTAGCGATTCAAACAGAAACGTCGTATGTAGCAATTCCGATAGAAACATAACAAGTAGCGATTCCAACAGAAACTTCGTAGGTAGCAATTCCGATAGAAACGTAACGAGTAGCGATTCCAACAGAAACGTCGTATGTAGCAATTCCGATAGAAACGTAACAAGTAGCGATTCCAACAGAAACGTCGTATTTAGCAATTCCAACAGAAACGTCGCATGTAGCAATTCCGATAGAAACGTAACGAGTAGCGATTCCAACAGAAACGTCGTTTGTAGCAATTCCGATAGAAACGTAACGAGTAGCGATTCCAACAGAAACGTCGTATGTAGCAATTCCGATAGAAATGTAACATGTAGCGATTCCAACAGAAACGTCGTATGTAGCAATTCCGATAGAAACGTAACATGTAGCGATTCCGACAGAAACGTCGTATGTAGCAATTCCGATAGAAACGTAACGAGTAGCGATTCCAACAGAAACGTCGTATGTAGCAATTCCGATAGAAACGCAACGAGTAGAGATTCCAACAGAAACGTCGTATGTAGCAATTCCGATAGAAACGCAACGAGTAGCGATTCCAACAGAAACGTCGTATGTAGCAATTCCGATAGAAACGTAACATGTAGCGATTCCAACGGAAACGAAACGTGAAGCGATTCCGACAGAAACGTCGTATGTATCAATTCCGACAACAACGTCCTATGCAGCGATTCCAACAGAAATGTTGTATGTAGCAATTCCGATAGAAACGTAACGAGTAGCGATTCCAACAGAAACGTCGTATGTAGCAATTCGGATAGAAACGTAACATGGAGCGATTCCAACAGAAACGTAACGTGAAACGATTCCGACAGAAACGTCGTATGTATCAATTCCGACAACAACGTCCTATGTAGCGATTCCGATAGAAAATGTAACAATTCTGACAGAAACTTAACGTGTAGCGAATCAGACAGAAACGTCGATTGTAGCAATTCATACAGAAATGTAACATTTAGCATTTCCGACAGAAACGTAACGAGTAGCGATTCCAACAGAAACGTCGCATGTAGCGATTCCGACAGAAATGTAACGTGAAGCGATTCAGACAGACACGCAACATGTAGCAATTCAAACAGAAACGTAACATGTAGCGATTCAGACAGAAATGTAATAAGCAGCCATTCAGACAGAAATGTTACATGTAGCGATTAAGAGAGAAACGTAACATGTAGCGATTCAGACAGAAACGTAACATGTAGCGATTCAGACAGAAACGTAACATGTAGCGATTCAGACAGAAACGTAACATGTAGCGATTCAGACAGAAATGTAACATGTAGCGATTCAGACAAAAACGCAACATGTAGCGATTCAGACCGAAACGCAACATGTAGCAATTCAGACAGAAACGTTACATGTAGTGATTAAGACAGAAACGTTACATGTAGTGATTAAGACAGAAACGTTACACGTAGTGATTTAGACAGAAACGTTACATGTAGTGATTAAGACAGAAACGTTACATGTAGTGATGAAGACAGAAACGTAACATGTAGTGATTAAGACAGAAACGTTACATGTAGTGATTAAGACAGAAACGTAACATGCAGTGATTAAGACAGAAACGTAACATGTAGTGATTCAGACAGAAACGTAACATGTAGCGATTCAGACAGAAATATAATATGCAGCCATTCAGACAGAAATATTACATGTAGCGATTCAGACAGAAACGTAACATGTAGCGATTCAGACAGAAACGTTACATGTAGTGATTAAGACAGAAAAGAAACATGTAGTGATTAAGACAGAAAAGTAACATGTAGTGATTTAGACAGAAACGTTACATGTAGTGATTAAGACAGGAACGTTACATGTAGTGATTAAGACAGAAACGTAAAATGTAGTGATTAAGACAGAAACGTTACATGTAGTGATTAAGACAGAAACGTTACATGTAGTGATTAAGACAGAAACGTTACACGTAGTGATTTAGACAGAAACGTTACATGTAGTGATTAAGACAGAAACGTTACATGTAGTGATTAAGACAGAAACGTAACATGTAGTGATTAAGACAGAAACGTTACATGTAGTGATTAAGACAGAAACGTTACATGTAGTGATTAAGACAGAACCGTTACATGTAGTGATTCAGACAGAAACGTAACATGTAGTGATTCAGACAGAAATATAATATGCAGCCATTCAGACAGAAATATTACATGTAGCGATTCAGACAGAAACGTAACATGTAGCGATTCAGACAGAAACGTAACATGTAGCAATTCAGACAGAAACGTAACATGTAGCGATTCAGACAGAAAAGTAACATGTAGCGATTCAGAGAGAAACGTAACATGTTGCGATTCCGACAGAAACGTAACATGTAGCGATTCAGACAGAAACGTAACATGTAGCGATTCAGACAGAAATGTAACATGTAGCAATTAAGACAAAAACGCAACATGTAGCGATTCAGACCGAAACGCAACATGTAGCAATTCAGACAGAAACGTTACATGTAGTGATTAAGACAGAAACGTAACATGTAGCAATTCAGACAGAATTGTTACATGTAGCCATTCAGACAGACACGCAACATGTAGCAATTCAAACAGAAACGTAACATGTAGCGATTCAGACAGAAATGTAATATGCAGCCATTCAGACAGAAATGTTACATGTACTGATTAAGACAGAAACGTAACATGTAGCGATTAAGACAGAAACGTAACATGTAGCAATTCAGACAGAAACGTAACATGTAGCGATTAAGACAGAAACGTAACATGTAGCAATTCAGACAGAAACGTAACATGTAGCGATTAAGACAGAAACGTAACATGTAGCAATTCAGACAGAAACGTAACATGTAGCGATTCAGACAGAAATGTAACATGTAGTGATTAAGAGAGAAAAGTAACATGTAGTGAGTAAGACAGAAACGTAACATGTAGCAATTCAGACAGAAACGTAACATGTAGCAATTCAGACAGAAACGTAACATGTAGCGATTCAGACAGAAACGTAACATGTAGCAATTCAGACAGAAACGTAACATGTAGCGATTCAGACAGAAACGTAACATGTAGTGATTCAGACAGAAACGTAACATGTAGCGATTCAGACAGAAACGTAACATGTAGTGATTAAGACAGAAACGTAACATGTAGTGATTCAAACCGAAAAGTAACATGTAGCGATTAAGACAGAAACGTAACATGTAGCAATTCAGACAGAAACGTAACATGTAGTGATTAAGAGAGAAAAGTAACATGTAAATAGTAAGACAGAAACGTAACATGTAGCAATTCAGACAGAAACGTAACATGTAGCAATTCAGACAGAAACGTAACATGTAGCGATTCAGACAGAAACGTAACATGTAGCAATTCAGACAGAAACGTAACATGTAGCGATTCAGACAGAAAAGTTACATGTAGAGATTCAGACAGAAAAATAACATGTAGCAATTCAGACAGAAACGTAACATGTAGCAATTCAGACAGAAACGTAACATGTAGTGATTAAGACAGAAACGTAACATGTAGTGATTCAGACCGAAAAGTAACATGTAGCGATTAAGACAGAAACGTAACATGTAGCAATTCAGACAGAAACGTAACATGTAGCGATTAAGACAGAAACGTAACATGTAGCAATTCAGACAGAAACGTAACATGTAGCGATTAAGACAGAAACGTAACATGTAGCGATTAAGACAGAAACGTAACATGTAGCAATTCAGACAGAAACGTAACACGTAGTGATTTAGACAGAAACGTTACATGTAGCAATTCAGACAGAAACGTAACATGTAGCGATTAAGACAGAAACGTAACATGTAGCAATTCAGACAGAAACGTAACATGTAGCGATTAAGATGGAAACGTTACATGTAGCAATTCAGACAGAAACGTAAAATGTAGCGATTAAGACAGAAACGTAACATGTAGCAATTCAGACAGAAACGTAACATGTAGCGATTAAGACAGAAACGTAACATGTAGCAATTCAGACAGAAACGTAACATGTAGCGATTCAGACAGAAATGTAACATGTAGTGATTAAGAGAGAAAAGTAACATGTAGCAATTCAGACAGAAACGTAACATGTAGTGATTAAGAGAGAAAAGTAACATGTAGTGAGTAAGACAGAAACGTAACATGTAGCAATTCAGACAGAAACGTAACATGTAGCAATTCAGACAGAAACGTAACATGTAGCGATTCAGACAGAAACGTAACATGTAGCAATTCAGACAGAAACGTAACATGTAGCGATTCAGACAGAAAAGTTACATGTAGAGATTCAGACAGAAAAATAACATGTAGCAATTCAGACAGAAACGTAACATGTAGCAATTCAGACAGAAACGTAACATGTAGTGATTAAGACAGAAACGTAACATGTAGTGATTCAGACCGAAAAGTAACATGTAGCGATTAAGACAGAAACGTAACATGTAGCAATTCAGACAGAAACGTAACATGTAGCGATTAAGACAGAAACGTAACATGTAGCAATTCAGACAGAAACGTAACATGTAGCGATTAAAACAGAAACGTAACATGTAGCAATTCAGACAGAAACGTAACACGTAGTGATTTAGACAGAAACGTTACATGTAGCAATTCAGACAGAAACGTAACATGTAGCGATTAAGACAGAAACGTAACATGTAGCAATTCAGACAGAAACGTAACATGTAGCGATTAAGACGGAAACGTTACATGTAGCAATTCAGACAGAAATGTAACATGTAGCGATTAAGACAGAAACGTAACATGTAGCAATTCAGACAGAAACGTAACATGTAGCGATTAAGACAGAAACGTAACATGTAGCAATTCAGACAGAAACGTAACATGTAGCGATTCAGACAGAAATGTAACATGTAGTGATTAAGAGAGAAAAGTAACATGTAGTGAGTAAGACAGAAACGTAACATGTAGCAATTCAGACAGAAACGTAACATGTAGCAATTCAGACAGAAACGTAACATGTAGCGATTCAGACGGAAACGTAACATGTAGCAATTCAGACAGAAACGTAACATGTAGCGATTCAGACAGAAACGTAACATGTAGCGATTCAGACAGAAAAGTAACATGTAGCGATTCAGACAGAAACGTAACATGTAGCGATTCAGACAGAAACGTAACATGTAGTGATTCAGACAGAAATGTAACATGTAGTGATTAAGAGAGAAAAGTTACATGTAGTGATTAAGACAGAAATGTTACATGTAGCGATTCAGACAGAAACGTAACATGTAGCGATTCAGACAGAAACGTAACATGTAGCGATTCAGACAGAAACGTAACATGTAGTGATTCAGACAGAAAAGTAGCATGTAGCGATTCAGACAGAAACGTAACATGTAGCGTTAAGACAGAAACGTTACATGTAGTGAATCAGACAGAAACGTCGTACGTATTCGTTGCTACAGAAACGTCGTATGTAGCGATTCCGACAGAAACGTCGTACGTAGCGATTCCGACAGAAACGTCGTATGTAGCGATTTCGACAGAAACGGCGTACGTAGCGATTCCGACAGAAACGTCGTATGTAGCGATTCCGACAGAAACGTCGTACGTAGCGATTCCGACCGAAACGTCGTACGTAGCGATTCCGACAGAAACGTCGTATGGAGCGAATCAGACAAAAACGCAATTAGAAGCGAAAATGACCGCCAGAACGCCACAAACTATGTTGATGAGGCTCTAAATTGATGTTGTGTTGACATGCATTGATAGCACTGTTTGTCTCTTTTCAGAAAGACGATCATGAATGAGGTTCGCAAGCAATTAAAACCCTTGATTGCTATCATTGTAATATGCCTTTTGGTAATATGTTCGTATTTTATGTACGCCAATCAAGTCACGCTGTATGTGCCAGGTATGAATATTTCATTTCCGTTTTCAAATCACTGTTCAGTGCGTCATTTTCCTAAGCATCTTCTCTTCAAAAGCATTTTGTCGTTGTAAATAATACTAACAATTTCACAATCTCCTTCAATAAAACTAACAACTCCCCCAGTTGTGAGAATAATCTATTTATTCTTCTCTAGATTGGTGGTGTTTTGTGTTGTTTTGTATCGTTTGTATTGTTTTGAGTTGTTTTGTGATACGCTTGTGTTGTATTAGGCAGTTTTGTGTTGTTTGTGCTTTTTGAGTTGTTTTATTTCTGGTGAATTGAGGAGTTACTTCGAGTTGTTTTGTATGTCCCATTTGCAAGATGGTTTGTACGTTTGACAGTCTGCGCGTGACTCCCGGTTCCCCCTCTGGAACCCCGCGTGAATACTAGTAAATAAAATATATTTTTCAAAAAAGCTTCATTGGGCGTGTGGGACGGTACTGTTCATATATTGAATTTATTGAAAACGCTTGCAGCCTGAAACTTCAACCAAATGCAAACATCATTGCGATAGAGCCGACCGGTGCATCACGGTAATACAAATGTAGTTTGAATGCACATGCATTAAAATATTGCGGAAACAGTCGAATCGGATTGGCCAAAACGTGCCTAACTCCGCCTTATTTTCATTGTGTTGTAAGCGGACGAATCAGAATGATCGAGACGTTTTAACCCAACCCGTAAGAGATGTTGGATGTGAGAAATGCATAACATGTAATTGCCACACGTAAGTACAGTTTATATGCTGTTATTTGCATAAATTGTAACGTATATTACATTATTTCC
>JASFXZ010000185.1:0-57627 GCA_032209605.1 Mactromeris polynyma | reverse complement strand
ATACATAACTTCAATGTCAGTGAAAATGATTGTCAATACGTAGATGTTGTTGTTGTCTTTGTGACATTTTGGTTCAATTTTCCTGACACAGTTGTGCAGTTGCAATTGCAGTTATGATTGATTAAGTTCCCTATTCATTCATGTACAATACATATTACATGCAAGAAATAGGTTGTACATTAATGCTTTTTATGTCAATACAGTCGAAACCCGTTATGTCGACATTGTAGGGACCTGATAAAATATGTCAACATATTCGAATGTCGATATATTTGATTCCAGTACTGGCAAACTTACTTGTCTTGCATGTTCGCATTTTTGCTATGGCGTAAAACTTACCATTCTTGTGTTTTGCTGCAGGAGCTGTAAAACTAATTGACTCGTGATAATTGGTATACTTTAAATAAATAATAGCACAGACAAAACATATAGTCGTTTTTTTGTTGTTTTTCGGGTTTCAACAATATTTCATCATATATGGTGAGTGTCTAAATTTATTAGTTTAACTGAAATTGTGAACTAATCAATTGCGACACAAACAATAGGACACGGTCAATTGACACCTTTTAAGTTTCAATCACGTCGCGCGGATGTCAACACAAACAAGTACATTAAGGTGTGAAAACACTCTTTGGTCCAGAGAAGTCACGTCAACATAGCCGAAATTGTCGACATAGAAATGTCAACATAAAAATAATTTCCTTATACAATATATAGCGACAGAAATCGGGACTTTACAAATATCTCGACTAAACGGGAATGTCAATATTACCTATGTCGACACAATGAGTGTCGACTGTATTAACTTCTGGCAAATTTCCTGTCTTGTGTTTTGCAAAAGTTTAAGCTCTGAATTGAAATGCAGAGTTTTCCCAATGGAAAAAGTATCTATTTTTTACATATTGAGTGTAGCAGTTTTCTAAAAGTCACTTAAAAATCTGATAAAAATATTTCCAAAAACAGCTATAAAAGAAACATTTTACGTTCACAGACAGCAGCCAAAGTGTGTTTGGATTTCAAATTGAGTGTTTAAAATTATCTGTTTACATCAGAAAATTCTGATCTTCTAAACATCATTAATTTTATTCTTTGTCAATTAAGTCATAACGGTACACATTAAATCAAGAATATATTCTCAAAATTGTATCCATGTAATGTATGTTTTCTAGTCATACCATTTTGTAAGGGGTGGTATACTTAAAGAATGTAAGCATAGTTTCAGTCTGATTCTGGTAATATGAAACATTTTCCATGTTGCAATGTCAGAACTCAGAGCATAAAGATAGCTAGAAGATTGGCTTAATTGCTCTGATAGTCCCGTTGCACAGGATGTGGTCTCTTGCCGAGATTTATTGTCTTCTTTAGGAAGTTTTATGACTCTTTTTGGTAAACCCTACTTGTTTAATTTTAAAATTCTGTCATTTATACCAGTTATTTATCATTTAATTCTGTCAGACATGCAAACTTCAAAGCATGCACAGAAATGTAACTAGGGCTTTGAATTGCTGCTTTTGTTTCAAGATTCAGATTTTGAGTTCTTTAAATTTCCTGTCTGGTGTAAGAATATGATGTTGGTTACCTTGAAACCAATTACCTGTATTTCTATGTTTCTTTGTCTGTATTTGCTTTGTATGTTTCACTCCAAAAGAAACAAATTGGCACAGAGGTTCACCCTGTTGAGATGATGTGCAGAGCAGATTATTCAGCTGGCTCGAGTCAAGGTTACACTGGGAAAGGTTACACTCAGAATTTAAAGGTCATGTGACCATGTTTTGCGGCCGCTCTATATCTCTCGAACCGCTTTAGGATTTTGAAATAAACTTGAACAAATGTTAACTATACCGACAAAATGTGCATAGCGCATGATTCGGGTCAAGCTCACACTTGGAATATTTGACCATACCGACACATTATATGTGCATAGCGCATGATTCAGATCTAGGTCACACTTGGAATGTTTGACCATACCGACACAATTATATGTGCATAGCGCATGATTCAGATCTAGGTCACACTTGGAATGTTTTACCATACCGACACAATTATATGTGCATAGCGCATGATTCGGGTCAAGGTCACACTTGGAATGTTTGACCATACTGACACAATTATATGTGCATAGCGCATGATTCAGATCTAGGTCACACTTGGAATGTTTGACCATACCGACACAATTATATGTGCATAGCGCATGATTCAGATCTAGGTCACACTTGGAATGTTTGACCATACTGACACAATTATATGTGCATAGCGCATGATTCAGATCTAGGTCACACTTGGAATGATTGACCATACAGACACAATTATATGTGCATAGCGCATGATTCAGATCTAGGTCACACTTGGAATGTTTGACCATACTGACACAATTATATATGCATAGCGCATGATTCAGATCTAGGTCACACTTGGAATGTTTGACCATACCGACACAATTATATGTGCATAGTGCATAAATCAGGTCTAGGTCACACTTGGAATGTTTGACCATACAGACACAATGTGCATAGCGCATGATTCAGATCTAGGTCACACTTGGAATGATTGACCATACCGACACAATTATATGTGCATAGTGCATAAATCAGGTCTAGGTCACACTTGGAATGTTTGACCATACCGACACAATGTGCATAGCGCATGATTCGGGTCAAGGTCACACTTGGAACGTTTGACCATATTTTATGTCTGCTCTATGTCTCCTGCATGTAGAATTTTGAAGTAATTTGACACAAATGTTCACCACATCAAGACTTCAATCATACAGAACATGTATTTCAGTCACTTCATTTAAAGGTCAAGGTCAAACTTTGAATTCAATGTGCCTGAAAATTGAAAATCTCCAGCCTTCAACTTCAAAACCCCTTGATTTTCATCAAACATGTCAGGAAGAAAAAGTGTTAGATCTTATTATGTCTCCCTCTCTGAGGGAGGCATATTGTTTTTGGCTTCAGCATCTGTCTGTCTGTCCATCTGTCTGTCTGTCCATCCACTTTTAGCTTGTCCGCTTTTTATCTCGAATACTGCTGGTTGGATTTCAGCCAAACTTCTTAGGATTGATCAAGATCAAGTGTAGTTGTTTATCTTTGTTTTTTGTTCCACTCGGATCATTTTTCACTGAGTTATGGCCCTTTGATATTTTCATACATATGGAGTTTGTCCACGCTTCATCTCCAATACTGCTGGTTGGACTCAGCCAAACTTCATAGGATTGGTCAACATCGAGTGTAGTTGTGCATATTCATTTTTTGTTCTTGAATCATTTTTCACTGAGTTATGGCCATTTGATGTTTTTATACATATACAGTGCATGGTGAACTGATCAAACACTATGTTTCTTGTTTGCTTGATATTTTATTCTAACATCTTGTATCAGTATTACAATTACTGACAAACTGCCATCTGGGAGAAATGTTTTTATTAAAAAACAACCATCTAGCTTATGCTTATTTATGCATACAATGATTTGGATCATATGGGCAGATTCATAGGGGCCTGTAGGTAGAAAATCCCTCCGCTCTTCATTTGTTAAACCTGTTATGCCTTTTATCAGACATGTCAGGAACACATATGGGAACATAAAAAATATGTTTTATGTAGAGACATGTTGAGGTCATTTCTTCAATAATTGATGTAACAGTTTGTGTCTTTCTATGTCAGTTGATGTTGTAGGGAGATGTTGTTACAGGATGTAACAGCTTGCACATGTACTTGATAAATGCTTTCCCTCTATACTTCTGCCAATACCGACTCACTTAGAAATTCAATAACTATCAAACTATAGTGAGGGAAACATAAATTATGTTTTTGGGTCAAAAACAACCTTATAGTTTGCTTTGGTTTTAAAATAAGATTTTCTGAATCAGGAAGTCCAATTCAGTCAATAACCAATCTCACAGGCTGGTTTTGCACGTTTTTTATCCTGTTGCATAATTCAATGTGAAAGATTGGACATCTGTCTAGGGCTTTCTGTTGTTAGAAAGTGAATGGGATCAAATCTAATTTTACAGAGATATTTTGTCTTGTAACTTTGTCAAGTTGGTCTAATGAAATTAATTACGTCTCCCCAAGTCTATGAACACCATACTCTTCCTAAACTGCTGGTTGGATTTCTACTAAACTTGGTGGAAAGTATTGGCGTCTAGCCCAGCTGCATATATCGTCCACTTTTCCAGTTCAATGATTTTTGGAGAGTTATGGCCCTTCGAAGTTTTTGATGAACACAGTTTTCAGGGGTTCTCATTTCACTGTTGGCTTTTCTTATATGTTTTTAGTTATATAACACTATAAAAATGAAATCAATGGTCAGAATGTTAAAGAAATTATGACAGTGATCATTGGTTGTCACTCTGAGAAGTTGCTAAAATAATTTTGATCTGTAAAATATATCTTCACTTGGGTTGCTGAGGCTGGTTATTGTTAGGTAAGTATGCTTTATCTGAAACCAATGGTCAAAACCTCAAATGATTTGATAGAATTATGATCTGTCCATGATATCTTTATTGAAAAGTTGGTCTGAAACCATGCAAACCATATCAGTATATTACATTTGGACATTCTATGAGCATCTGAAGTCTGACATTCATTTGCAATTTTATGCTGCTACTAAGCTGCCACAAAATTAGTTGTCATCATTCAAGTTGCCACCTGCCATATGTTGTTGTGTTTTGTCATGAAATGCACATAGTATCAGCTGTGTACTCAAATTCTGTAAGGTTGATTTCATTCTTCTAATGATGATACTGACATTTCTATATTCTCCTGAAATGATTGGTATTCAAATAAATGTTTCAGTACCCTAGTATCCTAGTTGAAGGAGAGTATACTGTGCAAATATATGTTACCTGGTTACAGGAGAGTATACTGTGCAAATATATGTTACCTGGTTACAGGAGAGTATGCTGTGCAAATATATGTTACCTGGTTACAGGAGAGTATACTGTGCAAATATATGTTACCTGGTTACAGGAGAGTATACTGTGCAAATATGTTACCTGGTTACAGGAGAGTATACTGTGCAAATATATGTTACCTGGTTACAGGGGAGTATACTGTGCAGATATATGTTACCTGGTTACAGGAGAGTATACTGTGCAAATATATGTTACCTGGTTACAGGAGAGTATACTGTGCAGATATATGTTACCTGGTTACAGGAGAGTATACTGTGCAAATATATGTTACCTGGTTACAGGAGAGTATACTGTGCAAATATATGTTACCTGGTTACAGGAGAGTATACTGTGCAAATATATGTTACCTGGTTACAGGAGAGTATACTGTGCAAATATATGTTACCTGGTTACAGGAGAGTATACTGTGCAGATATATGTTACCTGGTTACAGGAGAGTATACTATGCCGTACATCAATACAAGAGTCTGAATTTTCTAGTCTGGTTTCACATACTGTTGGTATTAGGGCTGTGTATCGCCATACAAAGGGCGATCCGATTCGAATCGCGATCTTTGACTTGCGATCCACGAATCGATTCATGATTCACTAGGTATATAGCAGTACACATACTGAAAGAAAATGAATAAAATAAACATAACTAAAACCTCAGATTTGTTTCATCATTCGGAGCAAACCCGAAACATTTCCAAATTTTGGAAGTAAACGAAGCTGGTGCACTTCTGTACCCTGGATTTGAAGATGCTATGTTGACATTTACTGCACTCTTCAGACGATAATTTATGATAGCTCTCTTTACATGAAATTTCGCATTTTCATTTAGTATCGTAGTTCTTCTTTTTATAATTTCTTACGTGCTCTGACATTTTATTTCTAATTTCTCAAAGCATATAATTTTTAAAACATTATAAATCGTCAAAACCTTGAGAGACAGCATTATTCATTTGAACACCGCACAACTAATTGAATGCTAGCTCTGCATGAATCGACTTCCAGTTGCAACAGGGTAACGTTTTTCGGACATTTCGGATAAACAATTCATTATTATTTATTTTAAAAAATCGCTTGCATTGAATTAAATCATTTTGTTTCATTCTTTAATTAAATTTTGCACTTGAATCGCGATCCGGCGATCTCAGCATTGGCGAGTATTTATGTCGGATATTTTGCTTTGACTCTCGGGTACTCGGATACTCGTTACAGCCTTGGTTGGTATCTTATTTGGTTCAAGGATAGTTAGCTGAGTCATGGCCCTTTGAATGTTTTTAGGAATGCTTTTTTCTCAAGACTGCTGGTGAGATTTCAACTCATTGTTAAATGTAATGGTATGGAGAGACAATTTATCTAGTTTTAGGTTCTTTTTCTATTGTGCTGCAATGTGCATATCTCTGGAGATCTAATTTAATAAAATGCATGGTTTTCATGCAAGTGTTTTTAATTGAATTTCCTAAATTGGTTTTTACATGGTCTAACATAGTTAGCCCTCGATGGATGAAATAAAGTTGTGTTGAAATTGGATTTGAATTATAGAAAGTGGCTTTTAATGTACATGTATTTGGTAATTCTAGTGATTAAATTGATATTCAGTGATGTTGCTTGCCTATGCAGAATCTTTGTCATTTTGAAACAATTTCTTCTTCATCTGTAATTTAGCACCTCTGAATATCTTTATTGATTCAAATGCAAGGTCAAAATGGCCGACAGCCATAGAGCAGTGATAATTGTAAAGTCTCACATTATTTCAATTGGTCATAAACATAAGTTGGAATAAGTGCACATCTTTTTAATCAGCCTAAGTCTTCAGCATAAACTGTATTACAGACTGCTGTATATTATTCATGCTGTCGACAGTATGGTCCTGCTGTATACAATTCATGCTGTCAACGGTATGGTCCTGCTGTATATAATTCATGCTGTCAACGATATGGTCCTGCTGTATATAATTCATGCTGTCAACGGTATGGTCCTGCTGTATATAATTCATGCTGTCGACAGTATGGTCCTGCTGTATATAATTCATGCTGTCAACGGTATGGTCCTGCTGTATATAATTCATGCTGTCAACGGTATGGTCCTGCTGTATATAATTCATGCTGTGGACAGTATGGTCCTGCTGTATATAATTCATGCTGTCGACAGTATGGTCCTGCTGTATATAATTCATGCTGTCGACAGTATGGTCCTGCTGTATATAAAATATGCTGTCAACAGTATGGTCCTGCTGTATATAATTCATGCTGTCGACAGTATGGTCCTGCTGTATATAATTCATGCTGTGGACAGTATGGTCCTGCTGTATATAAAATATGCTGTCAACAGTATGGTCCTGCTGTATATAATTCATGCTGTCAACAGTATGGTCCTGCTGTATATAATTCATGCTGTCCACGGTATGGTCCTGCTGTATATAATTCATGCTGTCGACAGTATTGTCCTGCTGTATATAATTCATGCTGTCGACAGTATGGTCCTGCTGTATATAATTCATGCTGTCAACAGTATGGTCCTGCTGTATATAATTCATGCTGTCGACAGTATGGTCCTGCTGTATATAATTCATGCTGTCGACAGTATGGTCCTGCTGTATATAATTCATGCTGTCAACAGTATGGTCCTGCTGTATATAATTCATGCTGTCAACAGTATGGTCCTGCTGTATATAATTCATGCTGTCAACGGTATGGTCCTGCTGTATATAATTCATGCTGTCAACAGTATGGTCCTGCTGTATATAATTCATGCTGTCGACAGTATGGTCCTGCTGTATATAATTCATGCTGTCAACAGTATGGTCCTGCTGTATATAATTCATGCTGTCAACTGTATGGTCCTGTATATAATTCATGCTGTTGACAGTATGGATGGTCCTGCTGTTTATAATTCATGCTGTCAACATTATGGTCCTGCTGTATATAATTCATGCTGTCGACAGTATGGTCCTGCTGTATATAATTCATGCTGTCGACAGTATGGTCCTGCTGTGTATAATTCATGCTGTCGGCAGTATGGTGCTGTATATTATTCATGCTGTCGACATTATGGTGCTGTATATAATTCATGCTGTCAACATTATGATGCTGTATATAATTCATGCTGTCGACAGTATGGTCCTGCTGTATATAATTAATGCTGTCGACAGTATGGTCCCACATTATCTGGATTAGTTTGCAAGTCCTACAATCTACATGACTTGGTTATTTTGAGGAAAATTACATCGTACACAAAGCAATTTCTTGTGAACCAGTTTCTTCATTTCAGTACAATAATATGTTTCACATGATTTTTGTCTGATTGTGGAAGTAAACTGGAGGTAATAGATGTAATTTGTCTGTTGTTGCAGTTAATAGATTATTGCAGATGCCAAGTAAGTGGATTGTCCGCAGACAATCGTCTACCGAGAAACATATAACCAACAATTATACATTCCTGCCAATTTAATAAAAAGTTTGACTGAATCAGTTTGGAAACAGAAGGTTATTGAACCTCTATAAATTTGGAATTTTGTATGAAAGATTATTTAATATGAATTTGACCGTGTTCCTCTATTCTGTGACCATTTTGTTTGTGAGGATGTATTTGAATACCCCTAAAGCAATGTAAATCAATTTTATCATGAGGCCTAGTTCAGTTATAGCTCTGTTGTATTCCACTGTTGCCAAAATCCCATTGAGTATTAGTATGACTTTATCTGATATAGTACCAGTATGACCTAGTTAAGCTTCCATAAAAAATAGTTTCTTTGCTGTATTCCTTCCAACCCACATCCATTGACCCCAATTTATTTTGTTTTGTTATGTACATTCAGATTGTTTTGTGTCTAAAAATGTGTATAAATTACCTACCTGAATGGCATGGTGGTTATATGTATCTGTCTAAAAAAAGAATTGCATTGGCTAACACAATATGAATATTATCAACGTGTGCTTGAGAGCTCTTCATTATCTTGTGATCACAAACTTCATTTCTTATATCTTGTTTCTTGCACCTGGAGAAAGCAACTCTTTAATTATTTTTATTTCAATAAATTCTTCCATAGTGGATAAGTTCTGTATATGCCACCAAAACAATTTCTTGCTCTCAAATATTTTGCTCATTATCTGCATTGAACTCCATTAACTTTATTTCAAAGACATCATTTTCATATTGTGCTTGAACATCTGTTGTTAGAAATGCTGTCTTGTATAACAATCAAAGTGCTGTTAGTGCTGAAGGCCTGGGGCTGCAGATAGCTGAATTGAATTGTGGATTTGCTTGCCCTGTGTACATCTATAGTTACTTTTTGGTAAACAAATTATCATATTTACTACTGGATTTCCAGTATTTTTTCCATGAGTTATTTTGTGCAATAGCTATACAAGTCAATATATCCTGTGCATCAGTGATAACCCTAACCCTGGTTTAAATGTCCAGAAAGTTGGCAATTTGAAGAAACAAAAATTATGACAAGAAGTCACACATGTATCCAGTATGGCTAATGGTCAAGTTTCCTTTTGATTATCTCCATTTATCATGGTTTAATAGTGAGAATTGCATGTTTGATAATCGGTAATTTTTATTTCTAAAACAACCTAGACATAATCCGGATTAGTATAAATATGGGTATTTCCCTTTAACCCTGCGGTACAAACACCAGTAAACAAGATATATCTTTAAAAAAGATGGTCGGCGCAGCTTGAAGTTTGCAAATTTGTTGCAATCTAAAGGTTAAAATTTGTTGTACAACATATAAAATGCCTAAATGTCATTAAATTACGCTATACTACAGCAACTCCGAGACCTGTAAGGGGAGATCACTGTGTATGAGACTGCATCAATCGGCAGAGCCAATAATGCCGAGGTGTTCCGAATGAGACTGTATAATAAATAAGTCCGTAGTGTGATTAGTCTTAGACACAGTATAGTCTGTTTCAATATAGTTCAACATTACTTATTGCATAAGTCGTGAACTAACACATCCATGTTAATAAACTTGTTACATAGCGATTTATCTGATTAAAAGAATGCTAAGTCTACTTTTGTTGACTTATAAATAAGGTTATAAATTAATAAGGTTGCCGTCATATAGTACAGACGACAATATTTCATAGCAAGAATATTGCTGAAATTGTTCATGTATGCTACCATTTAGCATTGCAATGAATAATTGAATGTAAACAAGACAACCGCTGTTTAAATCCAGTGGGTGGTGTATAGTTTTATACATCAGTTTAAACTGTATCTACAACGTTAAAAGTAGGATGTTTGCATGCATTATGGTGGACTTTACGCATAATGTCATAATGATTACCTATATCTGTCAAGCTTAACCGTGAGCGCTCGTTTTACCTAGGATTCGTCCACAAGGTTATTACATGTAGTCAAACTTTGACTCAAAGTGAAAGTACTGTGATGACGCCACATTCCAAGTGCGGGTTATGCAAAATCTTAGACTGAGTCAAGTTGCAAGTACCTAACATATGACTTTGTTCGTACTGCTGGGAAAAACCCTTCTTAGCGAATTCCGCATTTCATCTATTAACTTGATTGACAGGTGATAGACTCCGACTACCAATAGTGCCACTTGTATACACATGTACTGTAAGTGTTTCGAAATTTACGAGGTTGCTGAAGGGGCGGTCAATGTAATTAATTTATAAATCGGTCGGATTTTATCATCATCTTTCAAATTTTAAAGCAGGAAATCGTCGCTTTGGCCAATCGCAATTTCATCGCTGCTTTGATCACAAATGGGCAAACTGACTCCGATGGCGACCGACAGCGTGGAGCGTGACTTTTTAAGACCTTTTTGGAGCCCCTTTCAGTGAGATTCTCTTGCATGCGAGCAGCTTTTTTTATGAATGAATTTCATCGTAGAATCAAGTGGGCAATATACGGCGACCTATTTTCATGAGTGAAATCGTAGTAGAGGCTAACATGCAAAAGCGCATGAAGCTCACTGTATTGGAATGAAAATTATACACATGTATAAACCAATGTGCTATATCTTGGATTAGAAATTCTTAAATATTGACTGAATATGCTTTTCTAATAGATTTTAACACTGTTCAACGTTTTTATAATGCGATGTAAAGTGGCATGTGCTGAACTACTAACTCCCAGCGCATGGCAGTGTGTACTTCGGACTTCGGGAAATAAGGTCAAATGGACAGCATCTGAAATGTGGCATAGGTACTATGGCTGTTGTATTGTGATTTATGTACTGAGAGCTGTTATATATAGCATTGCTATCTGTTGTCATGCAATAGCAAAATGATTTCTCTGGGAGGATGTTGATCAATGTACAAAATTTAATGTATGTGCTGCATTTGAGATTCAAAGAATCCCGTTGCAAATTCAAATATAATGAACAAGTATTCAGAGTTTTTGCCATGCAATACAATTAATGACATGATCACTCAAAAGTAGAATAATGTTAAAGTATAACATTTCATTAAATAATGGGATATTGTTTGAATTATTGTAAACAGTGGTACTGTTAATTGTCTTACATAGGAAAATCACAGTTCTATAAAAAGGTACCAAGAGATTTGTTGTCTGTGAGTTCCAGGAAATGTTTCTTTCCCAGTATCATCTGAATTTGATATCTTTGTCCTAATGAGACGGAACAACTGTTTTTGTTGATTTATATTCCGAGGTTTCAAACTGATCAGATTTCATGTATGACTGAGGTTGGAAGTGTGACAGCCTTATACATACCAGTAATATTGCAGAAAAGAGAATCTGTGCAATTCACACAATGTTACAATACAAGAACTCAACCATTGTTTGAATAAAATAATCATGTAGGACAGTTGTCAATTGCTTTTTTGAAGCAGTCCCCAAAGAACTGGGGGCAAGTGCAGAATTTATTCCATCCGTTTGTTGTTTGTGAAATGTTTGCACAAAAACTATTCTTCATGTATTTGCAAATGTATTCTGCAATCCTTGGTATTGGAACTAAATATGCAAAGGCTTTGAACATATTGCAATTGGTATGACCAAATATTTTACCTTTTGCAGTATATTTTCTGCAAATGTAATTCTTGCAAATAATCTGTTAAAAGTGTATATTAGAGTTCACTGGAAATGAACTCTGGAACTTGTCAAAGGATTGCTGTATAGAACAGAAATAATGTTAAAAATCAATTATAAACCCATAATAAACATTGATAAAAATTGTCTTAGTACAAATGATAATGATTTTATATATTTTCAGGTAAGAGAAGAAAAGGAGTGAGTAATGCATCGTCAGATGTAGATGGTGGATGTGAAGATATGTCAGTAACGGATGATGGTTCTCGTCTTGTCATGTCAGGTGGTGAGGGATATGTGGATTTTAGAATAGGTATGTTTGTTGTTGATCTTGTTGTTAGTACATGTACAATCTTTCTCCTGTTTGTCAGATAATGGTGGTTACCATCTCATATCTAGTTGGTTGCTGTTGCTTTGGATATTTTTTTGTTATTTTGTACATACATTCCTTATATCATGATCCACCCAGTTTTCATGGTACTAATGATATCGGCCGATATTCTGAATTTTCAAAGCAAGACTGACATAAAAAGAATACAAAATCGTCTGTAATAATCATTATTCTACTCGCTGAAGCCAGTTTTGATGTGAAATTCTTTTTTTCAAGTCCATGATGCCTCTTATTTACAACTAGGTAACCGGTGCGTATGTAACAAATTAATTACAAGTTTTCGTGGGGGTTGTTGCAAATGTTTCATCATGCAGTTTTATGGGCATTTGGTTTTAATCTTTCAAGATAATCTATTAATTTTGGAAATGGTCCCTCTAAATATGACGTATGATTATAGATCCGCCTATCTAAAGAATACACGACAGCTGTCTGCTGAATCACTGCATGAAATCACGAATGGAAATTATCCTAGAAAGTAAATTTAGTGAATTTTATGACTGCATTCTGTTTAGAGAATATTTCTTAAAATTTAACATGCTCATGTGCAAACGGTGCTTATGAATGCATACCATGGTTTCTTGACATACCACGAAAATGCCTTGGTCGACCATAATAATTTGTTCACAAAGCATTTTTTCTCATTTTATTGAATTTGCAGTGTACACCATTATGAAATGTAGAACTCTTTCATTGTTTGTACTGACCTTAGTGCATGACATGTGATGATTATTTTCATTGAGATAAATTTTATCTTTTTTCAGTGTTTAATCTTCAGTTACCCAAAGCCAGAAAAGTCCTGGGTATTAAAACCTTATTCATTGATTATCATGGATTTAATGTATACTGAAGCATTTATCTCTCTTGGAATGTTCCTTAAGTCTCCTAGGCACTTCTCTCCATATTCACTTGTACTTTTTCTCCATTTACAGGTCTTCAAATCAATGTTTCATAATTTTAAAGTTTATTGGTTATATACAATTAATGTCTGTTGTCAGCTGCTTATTGCTCAGTATGTTACTTATAATACTAGCATTTTATTGTGCTGACATAACTATGCTTTACTCTTCAAGATCTGACAGGATATGTGTGTCCATGTTTTCCTCTTCTCTTATATCTTTAACTTCAAACCCATTTTAATGTTTTTATTTGTGCTCATAACTGAATCACTGTGATCCACTCTCTGACCTCTCGTGGACGACAATACTTACCCACTGTGATCCACTATCTGACCTCTCGTGGACGACAATACTTACCCACTGTGATCCACTATCTGACCTCTCGTGGACGACAATACTTACCCACTGTGATCCACTCTCTGACCTCTTGTGGACGACAATACTTACCCACTTTGATCCACTCTCTGACCTCTCGTGGACGACAATACTTACCCACTGTGATCCACTATCTGACCTCTCGTGGACGACAATACTTACCCACTGTGATCCACTATCTGACCTCTTGTGGACGACAATACTTACCCACTGTGATCCACTCTCTGACCTCTCGTGGACGACAATACTTACCCACTGTGATCCACTCTCTGACCTCTCGTGGACGACAATACTTACCCACTGTGATCCACTATTTGACCTCTCGTGGACGACAATACTTACCCACTGTGATCCACTATCTGACCTCTCGTGGACGACTACCTACTTACCCACTGTGATCCACTCTCTGACCTCTCTTGGACGACTACCTACTTACCCACTGTGATCCACTATCTGACCTCTCGTGGACGACAATACTTACCCACTGTGATCCACTATTTGACCTCTTGTGGACGACAATACTTACCCACTGTGATCCACTATCTGACCTCTCGTGGACAACAATACTTACCTACTGTGATCCACTATCTGACCTCTCGTGGACAACTACCTACTTACCCACTGTGATCCACTATCTGACCTCTCGTGGACGACTACCTACTTACCCACTGTGATCCACTCTCTGACGTCTCGTGGACGACAATACTTACCCACTGTGATCCACTATCTGACCTCTCGTGGACGACTACCTACTTACCCACTGTGATCCACTATCTGACCTCTCGTGGACAACTACCTACTTACCCACTGTGATCCACTATCTGACCTCTCATGGACGACTACCTACTTATCCACTGTGATCCACTCTCTGACGTCTCGTGGACGACAATACTTACCCACTGTGATCCACTATCTGACCTCTCGTGGACGACTACCTACTTACCCACTGTGATCCACTATCTGACCTCTCGTGGACGACTACCTACTTACCCACTGTGATCCACTCTCTGACCTCTCGTGGACGACAATACTTACCCACTGTGATCCACTCTCTGACCTCTCATGGACGACAATACTTACCCACTGTGATCCACTCTCTGACCTCTCGTGGACGACAATACTTACCCACTGTGATCCACTATCTGACCTCTCGTGGACGACAATACTTACCCACTGTGATCCACTATCTGACCTCTCGTGGACGACAATACTTACCCACTGTGATCCACTATCTGACCTCTCGTGGACGACAATACTTACCCACTGTGATCCACTCTCTGACCTCTCGTGGACGACAATACCTTCCCAGTGTGATAGTAAACACGACCATACCCACTTTCCAATACATGTAAAGCAGCTTACGGTCATTATCATGCCTATTATCTTCAGGATTAGTATTAAATTTTGAAGAAATATTGCTCAAAGTGGACATTAGCGATAGCTCAATTGGTAGCGCTTCTGACTAGTAACTTCGACCAATAGTAAAGGGTGTGAGTTCGAGACACATTCCTGCTTCCATTTTTTATGGACAATATTAATTTTTATCCCTTACTCAGTGCTTGTCAATTACTTGTTGCTGTTGTTGGTTTTTTTGTTATCGTCTAATTGCTTTGTCGTTAAATCAAACGTGTTTATTGATGGCTATAGCGTCGTCACTAAAATGTTCCTTTGAACCCCTTATGTTTTTCAAAGTAGCCATATCAACTTTGATCCATATATTGTGAGTGAGTAGCGATAAATGTGCATGTAATCTACTGCACGATGATATTGTGCACCTTAAAAATCATGAAACCATATCGTTATTAGTGATTAGCTTATAAATACACATGCTATACAATGTTTTTAATTAATGATATTCGAGCAAACATTAATTAGTATAAGTCGTGTAAGTACAACTGTAGATGACCAACGAAATATATAATATTGTAATGAAAAAAGCAACTACCTCCCGAGGGTCTCGAACTCGGACCCAAAACTAACAAAAAATATCTTTAAAAAAGATGGTTGGCGCAACTTGAAGTTTGCACATTTGTTGCAATCTGGGATTAAAATTTGTGGTTCAACATAAAGAATGCTTGATGTTACTACTGCCGGTCATTCAATTACGCTATACTACAGAAACCCCGAGATCACTGCGTAGTACGCTCCCACACAGCGCTTTGATTCCACTATCGTTACTTTCACACGCTGCTGTATTACCCAGTATATTTTTATATTTGACCTTTTTAACCTTACTGCTATAACCAATGATTTAGTCGCAGTGAACAAAATCACCGTTCGTTCCTTATACTAAATTCATTGGTCGGCACGATCACGTAACAACTGAGTTTATTACTAAAATGTAGAAGGGTATTTTCATGCGCTTACGACCAATCAAATGTGTAAACAATGTACTGCCTTTCGTGTAGAAGGAAATTTTGACTATCTAGCTAATCGGTTTTATTTCATGTCAATAAAATTTTAGCATTTACAAAAGGCAATTTTTCGTTCTTACATCGAGGATTGTACAGATACGTATTACAATATTTATTAGCGTGGCGAATTCGAGTAACAAGATGTCAAGTAACGATATGACGCATTTTAAAATATACGCAGATTCCGCATAGACAGCTGTTTAAATTACCTTAAATCACTACACATTTACAGACATCGGAAATATTTTGGCATGCCAACGAAGCGATAGTCACTTACGTTCGAATTATTTAGTTTTTCTAGCAATTTCCATAATCACAGCAGCATTTCTATGACAGTGAAAGCTGTTTATTCAGTGCGCACTCGCATAAGCTCTCTTTACGCATGTTTACTATCCTACATTTGGGTCATTAGTGAGTCGTTGCAAGCGTCTCGCTGAATGTCTGTGGATGCATGTCGGCTTGCCTGTCTAAATACTACGAAGGAGACAGGATACAAATAACTCTGTAGTGTGATCAGTCATAGACACAGTATAGTCTGTTTCAATATATGTACCGTAGTTCCTCGTTACTTATTGCATAAGTTGTGAACTCACACATCCATGTTAATAAACTTGTTACATAGCGATTTATCTGATTAAAGCAATATAAATGTTCGCGACTGGTACATAAAACCAAGAAAGTCTTCTTAAATCCAACACCGGACAATTCCCCGTTGTGATGAATAACAACACTACTTGCTGGATAAATCTCGAAATACACTATAGAAAATGTTAACCAATCTGCTTCAAGGTTACACGTATTTTTAAATTGAAGAGAAATGGCCCGAAATTGCCTTGGTGGTTAACGTCAGATTTGATTGGTTTACAAAACACTGAATATGCAATTAGCAAAACCATGTTAGTACGGCTGCGCCGAAAAAGCTTAATTAGCATTGTAAGGCGCGGACTCACTACCATCTGAGCTATCTAGCTATTAGTTTAATGAAATCAATATCACACTAAAAAGTTTTGCTTGTTATTTGATTTCCCTATTTTGATCAATAAAGGTGGTCAAACCATGTAAACAGTGCATGACGTCACTCTCAACTTATCGTGGTATACTTATACACTTGACCATAATAATGTAGAGAGTCAGCTGCTGTGATCTTTTGTCTATCTGTGATCCATTTAGATTTTCTTCTAATGACATCTCTTGTGAAACCAATGGATTGCAGTTACTTAAACTTTGCATAATTGTCCGTAGGATGTTCTCTTTCGAAACATGTTCAAGCGTTTATGTATTAGATAAACACGAGGGTATGTTTATGTATTAGATAAACACGAGGGTATGTTTATGTATTAGATAAACACGAGGGTATGTTTATGTATTAGATAAACATGAGGGTATGTTTATGTATTAGATAAACACGAGGGTATGTTTATGTATTAGATAAACACGAGGGTATGTTTATGTATTAGATAAACACGAGGGTATGTTTATGTATTAGATAAACACGAGGGTATGTTTATGTATTAGATAAACACGAGGGTATGTTTATGTATTAGATAAACACGAGGGTATGTTTATGTATTAGATAAACACGAGGGTATCTAATTTAGTCAAGGGGGAGTAGTTTTATATCATAGTCCAATCACAAAAGGCATTTCTCTTTATCATGTGACGTCACAATGCAAATAAGTTTTCATTGCATGCACCATGATTGTGAAATTTTAATATCCCCGGAAATTTAACCAATCAAGTAAACGTAGTACACACCATGATTATGAACACCAGGATATTGAACCAATTCTGGTAAAGTATTGATAGGAAATGTCACTTTTGGTCAACAGTGCAGGTTTCTACCACCGCACTGTTAGTTAATGCACTCAATACTAATATAATTAACTCCTCCCCTTTAGTTAATGTTGAATTTAACTCCATCTCTCAAAATGTAGACCTGCAAACTACAAAGAAAATGTTCAGCTTCTCATAGGGGCACCCAGTCCAAAGCCACTTGTATGATTTCGAAAGCTGCTCCTGAGATAAATTCAATAATTCTGATTCTTCTTGGCAGTCGGAGGTGGATGGGGGGGGGCATGTGGCATCGATGTATGAAGGGGGTATATAGGAGTCGCCCTGCAGTCAGTTGGTTGGGCGGGCGGTCGGTCCGTTGCAAATTTCCTTGTCCTGGGCATAACTTGAAAACTACCGGATGGAATTTAATAAAACTTCATACAATGGTAGAGCACAATGAGAGGAAGTGCAGTGTGCAAGAACCATAATTCTATTTTAGCTTATTATAGAGTTATTGCCCTTTGTTACTTTTTCTTGTCCGGAGCATAACTTGAAATTACTGGATGGAATTGAATAAAAC
The DNA here is from genome assembly GCA_032209605.1 of Mactromeris polynyma. Classification (NCBI taxonomy): domain Eukaryota; kingdom Metazoa; phylum Mollusca; class Bivalvia; order Venerida; family Mactridae; genus Mactromeris; species Mactromeris polynyma. The sequence continues at coordinate 39,271 of JASFXZ010000185.1, read as the reverse complement.
TTCATACAATGGTAGAGCACAATGAGAGGAAGTGCAGTGTACAAGAACCATAACTCTATTTTAGCTTATTACAGAGATATTGCCCTTCTTTAACTGTATAACTGTAGCGGGGGTATTAATCACCTTCAGTGATAGTTCTAGTTTACCTTTGAAATAAATTCTCACATTTGTTCTTTCTGTGTATGTCAACTAACTTTGTTCAAGCTACCTGAATTGATAAAGAAAAGTGGCTACTTGGGAACTGGTGAAGATTTCCCTACATATGTATGATAAGTGGAAGATGTTGTAACATTCTTATTTGCTGACTGGCTTTTATTCAAACCTCTGTTAAAGGTATTGTTCAAGCTATCAGAATTTATAATGCAGATTCTAGGAAAATGGTGTTGTCTAAAATTGCTTGTATGATTTCATCATACAACCATTCCATGGGTGATCATATACAAAATATTTAACAACATATATAGTATAATCATTATCAGGCCACCATGCAAGAATGCATTTATTATTATTATTTTAATTTTCATATTAGTATCTATTCCTGTATGAGTGAGAATTGAAACTCTTCTGCCATCATCGCCCTCTTGTCACTAAGAAATGTATTCTGCAGCATGAAATAGTTCTGTCTAGTCAGCACCCAACACACATAGCAAAGTCCTGATAGTTTCTGTCTGTGTAAAAAAGTATAATAATTCCCCCAATACAGCTGCTCTGAAATCGAAATCAAGTGATGTCTGCTAAAATGGAATACTAGTCAGATGGATGCAGATCCATTGGGAAATAAATGTATGCAAAGACTGGTAACCGAGATTGATGTTTGGTATATATATAACCTGTCTTATACAACACAAAATATGCTGTATTATATAGATGCTGGAGTATTATTGATGTGAGAAATCCAGTGGATGCTCATAATATTGTATACTGATCATTAAACATCCATTTGATATGGAGGATATATTTGTTTGTTTCGGCGAATGATCAAAATATAATTTATCAGACACATTATTTTGACAAGTGATGCAGTCCTGAGTGAAAGTCTAGTGTTCATGAGATGAAGTAAATTTTGATCTTTCACTGATGCAAACAAATATTTTGTTTATTTAATTCAGTGTTTATTTTTCAATTTAAATTATTAATGCTATGTATAATTTACACTGTTGAGTCTTCATCGTTCAACCTGACATCCTGTGCTATTCTGTGTGATGTCATGCTCTATTCTGTGTGATGTCATGCTCTATTCTGTGTGATGTCATGCTCTATTCCGTGTGATGTCATGCTCTATTCCGTGCGACGTCATGCTCTATTCCGTGCGACGTCATGCTCTATTCTGTGCGACATCATGCTCTATTCTGTGTGATGTCATGCTCTATTCTGTGTGATGTCATGCTCTATTCCGTGTGATGTCATGCTCTATTCTGTGTGATGTCATGCTCTATTCCGTGTGATGTCATGCTCTATTCTGTGTGATGTCATGCTCTATTCTGTGTGATGTCATGCTCTATTCTGTGTGATGTCATGCTCTATTCTGTGTGATGTCATGCTCTATTCCGTGTGATGTCATGCTCTATTCCGTGCGACGTCATGCTCTATTCCGTGCGACGTCATGCTCTATTCTGTGCGACATCATGCTCTATTCTGTGTGATGTCATGCTCTATTCTGTGTGATGTCATGCTCTATTCCGTGTGATGTCATGCTCTATTCTGTGTGATGTCATGCTCTATTCCGTGTGATGTCATGCTCTATTCTGTGTGATGTCATGCTCTATTCTGTGTGATGTCATGCTCTATTCTGTGTGATGTCATGCTCTATTCTGTGTGATGTCATGCTCTATTCTGTGTGATGTCATGCTCTATTCCGTGTGATGTCATGCTCTATTCCGTGTGATGTCATGCTCTATTCCGTGTGATGTCATGCTCTATTCTGTGTGATGTCATGCTCTATTCTGTGTGATGTCATGCTCTATTCTGTGTGATGTCATGCTCTATTCTGTGTGATGTCATGCTCTATTCTGTGTGATGTCATGCTCTATTCTGTGTGATGTCATGCTCTGATGTCATGCTCTATTCTGTGTGATGTCATGCTCTATTCTCGGGTGTAAATGCCCTCGTTCTTCCCTGTAATTGGTTATTTATTCCTTTATGGAAGACAATGCAGTGTTTTGTCTGCTATGTTAACATAACGAAACACTAAAACAGTTGCCATGGTGCATATTTTGGGTGAGGTATGGGTTTAGACAGTTTGTGATATTTGACAACAGACCATTTCTATCTGTAAGTGGTATTCACATGATGCTGTATACCAATTAATGCTTGCATGAAGTTATATTATGTTTGTCCTATCTTGGAATTACATTTGCAACTTTGTAATTCACCTTGTCTACTCTATTTACTTTCATATTCCTTCCAAATACTTCTCTCTGAAATGATTATTGTATAATTATTTTGAGTTTCGTCATAGCTTGATATTTTCTCTAGCATTGACGTATGTGACAATTAGGGTTTGTCAAATTGAAAAGAAGACATAGCTTGAAGCTGTCACACTGTATGTTATATATTGTTTACTGAAATGTTCTATATGTTGACTAATTAAAGAACTATATGATTATGTTTCAGATATATGACATGTTTGACACTGAACTATAGTAACTGGGTTTTGGTAACGATACTGTTACAGTAGTCGGCACCAACCATTCTTGTGTTATATTGACAGACATTTTATTCATAAACTTTGTCATGTTAATACTTGTGTTGCATTTCATGAATCAGAATGATTGTCATACATTCTGAAATATGGCAATTTAGCTAATACATAATATGGTATTAACATTTTAATAACTGCAGCATTTCCTCTTTTTGAGATCTTGAATCTTCATCATTTACTTGCTTGATAACAATTACCATTATATGTTGCTTTTATGATTTTTGATACATGTTCCTCACTTACTTTTTCTTTCCTTTTTGTATGCAGTTGGTATAAAGTGTTATTTCATATACATTTTTTGTGTGGTTGTCTGTGATCATTTCTCTGAATGGTTCTCTGTGATAATTTCTCTGTATGGTTCTCTGTGATCATGTATGTGTATGGTTCTCTGTGATCATGTATGTGAATGGTTCTCTGTGATCATTTATGTGTATGGTTCTCTGTGATCATTTATGTGTATGGTTCTCTGTGATCATGTATGTGTATGGTTCTCTGTGATCATGTATGTGTATGGTTCTCTGTGATCATGTATGTGTATGGTTCTCTGTGATCATGTATGTGTATGGTTCTCTGTGATCATTTATGTGTATGTTTCTCTGTGATCATTTATGTGTATGGTTCTCTGTGATCATGTATGTGTATGGTTCTCTGTGATCATTTATGTGTATGGTTCTCTGTGATCATGTATGTGTATGGTTCTCTGTGATCATTTATGTGTATGGTTCTCTGTGATCATTTATGTGTATGGTTCTCTGTGATCATTTATGTGTATGGTTCTCTGTGATCATGTATGTGTATGGTTCTCTGTGATCATTTATGTGTATGGTTCTCTGTGATCATTTATGTGTATGGTTCTCTGTGATCATTTATGTGTATGGTTCTCTGTGATCATTTATGTGTATGGTTCTCTGTGATCATTTCTCTGAATGGTTCTCTGTGATAATTTCTCTGTATGGTTCTCTGTGATCATTTATGTGTATGGTTCTCTGTGATCATTTATGTGTATGGTTCTCTGTGATCATGTATGTGTATGGTTCTCTGTGATCATGTATGTGTATGGTTCTCTGTGATCATTTATGTGTATGGTTCTCTGTGATAATTTCTCTGTATGGTTCTCTGTGATCATGTATGTGAATGGTTCTCTGTGATCATGTATGTGTATGGTTCTCTGTGATAATTTCTCTGTATGGTTCTCTGTGATCATGTATGTGTATGGTTCTCTGTGATCATGTATGTGTATGGTTCTCTGTGATCATGTATGTGAATGGTTCTCTGTGATCATGTATGTGTATGGTTCTCTGTGATAATTTCTCTGTATGGTTCTCTGTGATCATGTATGTGTATGTGTCACAGGTAGCTCAGTAGCAAATACAATTTCAACAACGCTGACAACTTGAAATCCTATATAGTCGTGGGTCAGGGCCTTCTGGATAAATAGACTCTGAAACAATTATGTCGAAGACATTAATTATTTATTCATAAACATGAGTAGCAATTGTGTGTCCGTAGGACGGTACAATTAATCATTGAATGCCATTTACATAAATATAAACTTAATTAACATAAATATGAACAGCATTCATTAAACAACACGTGATAATAAGTGCTACACGTGGCGAACACAATAACATTGATTAATACATTGAATACAGTTCATTATGAAAATATATGAAATACACACATATATATATGCAGGGTAATAAATGAAACTAAAACAACTAACCTGAAACAATTATGTCGAAGACATTAATTATTTATTCATAAACATGAGTAGCAATTGTGTGTCCGTAGGACGGTACAATTAATCATTGAATGCGTTGAAGCATTCAATTTAGGCCATCACATGGTTTTCTAGGTTAGATGTTAATATAAAGAAAAAGGTCACAGACTCTATAGGAATATATATATAGGCCTAAAGTTGGGTATTATGGTATTTGTGTAATTTGTTATTATATGTTTAGTTTACTATTTATTTGTTATTATTCTTATCAATATAATTACGTATTTATCAACTAATAATTGGTACATATTTAACAACCAAGAAGTTATAACTTATTTAAACCATATTTATTTTGCATACATTATTTACTGCGACAGAAAATAGGAAATCTCATAATATTTATGTATGCCTATGACATATGGTTCTCTGTCATCATGTATGTGTATGGTTCTCTGTGATAATTTCTCTGAATGGTTCTCTGTGATCATGTATGTGTATGGTTCTCTGTGATCATTTATGTGTATGGTTCTCTGTGATCATTTCCCTGTATGGTTCTCTGTGATCATTTCCCTGTATGGTTCTCTGTGATCATTTCCCTGTATGGTTCTCTGTGATCCATACATGTGAAGTCTCCTGATTTACGCGGGTGACTCCCGGTTTTGACAGCCAACTCCCGCTCTCCCGGCCGGGAGCCGCGATCTCCCGATTTTCAAAGTAAACATCGTGAATTTTTATTATGGGGTATTTTTTAGTTCATTGACGTCATTCCCCACTGGTTCCCTGAAATTACTTGTCAAACTGATAACCTAAAGTGTAAAATCGGGATACCAGCCAGAAATACTCTCTAAACCTTCTAAATAGTCTCTAAACCATGGAATCAAGCGCTTGGTGACAATGATCAAAATACGATGCAACCCTCGCTTTTCATGTTGTTTATTCAAGTTTCACACGTTTCTATTGTTTTCTGATATGACAATTAGCAATAAAATTGTTAATTGGCGACTCGATTGAAGGGATGAACCCCAGATTACGAGTTAATTCGCAGCATATTGCTATTAACAGCTTATGATACGGATGAAGTCATAATATTGACAAAATTTCAGCCACACCAAAAAAAACTCCCGTTTTAAGGCTCAATCTCCCGCTTTTTGAGGTGCAATCTCCCGATTTTCCTTCAGAAAAGGTTCACATGTATGTGTGATCATTTCTCTGAATGGTTCTCTGTGATCATTTCTCTGTATGGTTCTCTGTGATCATTTCTCTGTATGGTTCTCTGTGATCATTTCTCTGTATGGTTCTCTGTGATCATTTCTCTGTATGGTACAGGAAAATGATCACAGACTGTGATCATTTTCCTGTATGGTTCTCTGTGATCATTTCCCTGTATGGTTCTCTGTGATCATTTCCCTGAATGGTTCTCTGTGATCATTTCCCTGTATGGTTCTCTGTGATCATTTCCCTGTATGGTTCTCTGTGATCATTTTCCTGTATGGTTCTCTGTGATCATTTCCCTGTATGGTTCTCTGTGATCATTTCCCTGTATGGTTCTCTGTGATCATTTCCCTGTATGGTTCTCTGTGATCATTTCCCTGTATGGTTCTCTGTGATCATTTCCCTGTATGGTTCTCTGTGATCATTTCCCTGTATGGTTCTCTGTGATCATTTCCCTGTATGGTTCTCTGTGATCATTTCTCTGAATGGTTCTCTGTGATCATTTCTCTGTATGGTACAGGAAAATGATCACAGACTGTGATCATTTCCCTGTATGGTTCTCTGTGATCATTTCCCTGTATGGTTCTCTGTGATCATTTCCCTGTATGGTTCTCTGTGATCATTTCCCTGTATGGTTCTCTGTGATCATTTCCCTGTATGGTTCTCTGTGATCATTTCCCTGTATGGTTCTCTGTGATCATTTCCCTGTATGGTTCTCTGTGATCATTTCCCTGTATGGTTCTCTGTGATCATTTCTCTGAATGGTTCTCTGTGATCATTTCTCTGTATGGTACAGGAAAATGATCACAGACTGTGATCATTTCCCTGTATGGTTCTCTGTGATCATTTCCCTGTATGGTTCTCTGTGATCATTTCCCTGTATGGTTCTCTGTGATCATTTCTCTGTACATAATACACATGAAGGAATTTTAACCTTCCTCTTCCCATTTTTTGATGAAGTTGTACATTGCTTGCAAAGTAAAAGAATTAGTCCTTATTGGAAACCCAGGAACACTTTATAAAGGTATTTGATCAGTGTAACTGAAGTATCAGTGAAGGAAAATAGTTGTTATTCAACTTCCTTTGTAAACATACTTGATATATATCTGTCTGACAAGGTTATTCAACTTCCTTTGTAAACATACTTGATATATATGTCTGACAAGTTAGAGATTTTTAGTTCATTGGTTCATTATTATGTTTATGGTTTTTCAGGAGATGGTGATGATGATGTGGTTCTAGGGGAGACAACTGAGGAAAAGGAAGAAAAACCTTCTCTAAGTAAAGGGGAGAGAAGTCATCTGATTGTATGGGAAGTTTCCTCCCCTGAGTGATAACATTGCAGTCATTGTCTCCTTTTGTAAGGATAAAGACTATTCTTCATTTAGTATTTATACTGCCCTTTTTCGGGAAATATAAACGTTACACATCAGATCTGAGCATATTATTGTTGTTTCTGGATGTGGTTAGATGTTGTATTTGAACACCATAAACTGCCATCGTAAAATATTATTTCTACAAATGTTGTCTCTGCTTCTGATAAATTACATTTTGTAATGCAAACTGTTTCTTGAAGAAATATAATGAAATAGCATTTATTGTTACTAAAATTTGCTTTGTGTACAAAATGCTTGTGTAACTTCATACATACTTGTGTAACTTCATACATACTTGCTTCTATTATAATACCGGTAAACATTTATTTTGCATTTTCTTCAGATTATATTTAGCTTCTGAAGTAATTCTGTGTATTTATTGGAGTAATTTTTGTTCTGTCGCCAGTACAAACTTTCCAATATAAATAACATGCTTTGCTCAATGAAATTAAAGTTAATATGTAGTTTCCTTTTTTGCTTTAAACTTGTACATCATTACAATGCTATATTTAAAGATATGATACTGATTTATCTCAAGGAAAACTTTCTGTCTGCTTTATCCATATTTCTAGAGGACATTCAAATCTAACACACATGATTGAATTTGTTTCTCAAATCTATGTCTAACAAGATTTTCCTCCTGAGGGAAGTAACTTAAAATGAAATATCTTACTTGGCCTAATTTGGATGTAATTGGCTTTCAGTGGAGAAATTGTTTGTCTAACTTGAGGTTTTATCGCAGTTTTGAGTCATAATAGCATTCTCCTACTTTTAATTGTGATTATTATCCTGTTAAAGCAGCATGCTTCTGATGTTGCCAATGGCACTGCAAGACAGATAAACCTTAATGTACTGATGTGATTAGATGTTGGCATTTTGTTAAATAAAACAATGGTCTGTCTTTGCATGAGGGCTTCAAACTACATTATTCACTTTATTTCGATAAATACGTTTTTTTTGTATTTCTGTATGGATTATTGCGATACCCTTATAACTACTTTTATACCTTCTTTGTACATTATGTACATTGGTATGTTAATGAAATGAATGCGTTAATGCTGGACCCTCCTGTATGTATATACATGGAAATCTGGTCACCTTCGTGTTTGACTTATTTCTTTGTTATTTCTGGTCTTTTGTACACAATGTGGTTACAATGATAATCATGGCATTGATGTCACATTTGTTTATGAGTTTATGTTCTCATTTATTGTCATGTAATATATTGTTGTTTGTTTTATTTAATATTAGTCTGATTTCTTTTGTTATATTTGTTACTCAATACATTTTAGATTTTAATTGAATAGAAAATTATATTTTATTGAGTTTTTTCTGTTATATTTTACTGAATTATAGAATAGGATATTACTGGTAGTAAGTAGAAACATGAACACAGCCTCAACCTTACATAGCGCTAACTTTTTGTATGTATGTTGACACATACAAATACATTTTGGCGAGATAATTATTCAGTACTGTTCATTGTTGGTTTGTCTAATCTACTATGTTTATTATAAGTGCTCATTTTATTGGATAACAATCATGTAGGTTTAAGTTCAAAACATTTACTATTTCTTGTACCCTCAACTTGAAAGTCACTTTTATGTTACATTTCTTTGCTGTGGCAATATTACTTACTTAGTGTTTGGTTGTCAGATACAAAATGTACATGATTTGCTCAGCCATAACTTGTAGTTATTTATGATCATTTTCGATGATGATTGTGTGGTTTTTGTTGTGGTGTGTAAGAGAGGTAATCATGTGTGCTTGTTAACATCGCGAAGGTAAGCGTAAAGCTCCATTGTAACTGCAATATAGATTCTATATGGGTTTATGATGACACTGCAGATTCCTCTTTGATTTATGTCTTTAATGTCATAGAAGCATCTCGGCAAATTGTTGCTTTTATTTAATAGCTTTTCAGTGAAGGCCATTGTTCTCCAACTGTGGTCTTTTGCTTTTTGTTAGCTCACCTGAGCACTGCTCAAGGTGAGCTATTGTGATCGCTCTGTGTCCGTCGTCTTTCGTCAACATTTTAGCTTCAAATAATTCTCCTCAGTAACCACTTGGCTGATTTTGCTGAAACTTCACCAAAAGCATCCTGGCATTAGTCTCTTTTAAGATAGTTCTAAATGTTCTGGTCCATTGCACATTAGGGGCCACAGAGCTAATAATAGAAAATACTTTGAGAATCTTCTTCTCATGCACCACAATGGCTAATAAGGTTGGATATTTGGTATATAGCGATTGTCAAGTGGTCCTCTACCAAGTTAGTTCAAATGGTGACCCTAGGGTCAATATTGGCCCCGCCATAGGGGCCACTTGTTTTATAAAGACTTATATAGTGAGAACTTTGAAAATCTTCTTCTCATGAAATGCTATTGGTAGATTTAAGATATTTGGCATATAGCATTGTCTAGTAGTCGTCTACCAGCTTGTTTTATGTAGACTTATATAGTGAAAATCTTCTTGTCATGCACCACAATTGGCTAGAGTTTAGATAATCGGTATGCAGCATTGTCTAGTGGTACTCTACGAACTTCGTTCGAATGATGATCCTGGGGTAAAAACTGGCTACGCCCTAAGGGCCACTTGTTTTATATAGACTTTGAAAATCTTCTTCGTCTATTAATGGAATATTTTATGGTTTACTTTATCTATATGAGACTTGGTCAAAATGTTTGCCTTACTAAATCTAGGTCAAGTTTGAAACTGGGTCATCTGGGGTCAAGAACTAGGTCACTAGATCCAATTATAGTAAAACCTTGTTAACACTCCAGAGACCACATTATCTATAACAGACTTGGTCAAAATGTTTGCCTTAATAAAATCTAGGTCAATATTGAAACTGGGTCATCTGAGGTCAAGAACTAAGTCACAGGATCAAATGATGGAAAATCCTTGTGGATTCTCGGAAGGCTGCATTTTCTACCGGAACTACATTAAAACTTGATCAGAATGTTTGTCTTAATAAAACGCAAGTCCAGTGTGGTACTGGATCATGTTGGGTCAAAAAGTAGGTCACTAGGTCAAATCATTGAAAATCCTCATGTACTCTCTTGAGGCCAACATGGCAATGTACTCAGGTGAGCGATATAGAGCCATCATGACCCTCTTGTTATATATTGCAATTCAGTGCTATTCTATTGTAATGCTTATTTTGTAAGAAGGCAGTTACAGTATCGTGCACTGAATCCACAATATTCCAATGACATACAATTTGTTTAAATGTTTAAGTATTTAAATTGTTTACTGTTGATTAAGATATATATGGTATTAGTGTGCAATATGAATGTATAAATATTGTACTCAATGTGTAATTTATATGTATTTCAAAGCTCAGTTTATTACATTAAGTATGGTAGTCAACAAAATCTTATATTCTGTTTAATCTTCATCGTCAACAAGGTTATCTGGATGTTTCAAGTGATCATGTTAGATTTTTGTTTTTGAAAACAGTCAATCTTGATTTTTAATGATAAAGAAGTTTTGGGAGTATATGTATACATGTATATGACCCAACTGAACCCTTTTTCTTTTGGGTCCACAAACAGGTTATGCAACTTTATTGCACGACAGTGATCATACAGTAATGTGGTTGAAGGAAATATCTGACTTTTTACTCAGATTTAAAATGTTTTGTTTCATTATTTATAATCATATGTAAATACTGTATCATGAGTTTTTAATGAGTTATTATGACTTAAATATGATTGACTTTGCTGAGAAAATGGCTTGTGTAGGTGTCTCGTCTGCTCACATATTATGTACATTGATAAATAAATGTTTATGTTAAATTTGTCTTTATTGTATTTCTGCACAATGCTGGCATTACAAGTATATATGTCTGTTGAATGACTTAGTCTCTCTGGTTGTTCAATATAGTTACTGAAAAGGCTTACATATATTTCTTTAAGTCCAATAAAAGTGCAATTTTCTGAAGAGAAATGTTTTGGATAATAATTGATATAGATTCTTTTTTCAGTTTGGACGAGTCTTATATTATTATTGTTGTCATTTGCTGGTTAGTTCCTCTTGGTTATGATTGAAATATTCAGTGTTGACCTCATAATGTAAGCACCGTTCAACTTGCTAGTTTGATATATATGATATGCCAACCTCTGAATCCTGGTTTAATTAAACTACTCAGAATTTGTGATAATAATTTTGGAGAAACTTCAACTATAGCAAAATAGGACTTACACAAGATAACCCTAGTCTGAACATTCAGGACTGTTAGATTCTGTAAAATCTGTGTAAGCATCGGTGTTAGTCAATTGCATTGAAAAGACAAGATTTTAGAGTATGCTAAATGTTGACTTAGGACTGGGTTTATTTGGTAGATTTTGTGGATGTATACTGGTTGTCCTGTTGATATCTTTTCATAATAATGTTCAAGTAATATAAAATGTATATTGGCATAATGGTAAAATGTATTGAGTGTTTGGAACAAACCTACGGTACCGCTTCTTTACAGTAACTAAGTTATAAGTTTTATAATCAATTTAATAATGATCTGATTGTCATAAGCAAGATGGCAAGCATTATTGAATTCTCAATATCTGTCCATGTTCAGCATCATGTCCGATTCCTGAATGTTGAATTACAGTATGGTTTCATTGATCCCTGTGAACTTTCTGCGAGTTGACATGCCTTATCATTATGCGAATATATTGGTTAGACGTTACACTATTCTATAGCTATTGATTATCATTGAATAATACGAGGCATTTCCGACTCTGTAACAAGTTCTTGTAAAAATATTAATCATATTTGTTAGAAATTAATTAAAAAACATTGATTTGTGCTTTCAGTTGATGGAAATCAGTTTTTAATTTCCTCTGGCTAATCAAATACCCATTTAACTGATTAAGTTCAGAAAATTATTAAAGATATTTAAACCCTGGTAAAAATCTCTGTAGGAAATTGTATTAATCATGGGTTACATAATTTCAGAACTTAAGTGGTTGTTATATTATCCGGATGGGATCTATAATTTTGCCTCCTGACACAAATTTGCATAATATTACAGGATTGTTTCATGAAACTGTAAGTGCCTTAGGATCAAATCAAGTGTATCTCATTTCACAGACTACCCTTAATACATGACTATCTGGGCTTAATGTTATAAAACTGAATCTAGAGATCGGTTTCAGAATATATTCTAATTATTGGTCAATTCTAACTCGAAGCTCAGAAACAGCCAGTCTGAATCTCGAGTGTTGTGGCTGGTGTCAAACTTCACATGCGTAATGTCAGTATAATGTTTTGTTAGGGTTTATATTAGAAGGAAAACGCATGATGTGATCAGGAAGTATTATATAGATGATATATGTAGATATGGTTCCAGATGGTGCATTATAGTATTTAAGGGGAAAGTTTGATTGTTTAATGAATGTAGATACTTTTAATACATCCACAAGGTAAGCTTGTATGCATAGAAATATACGTGGTTTTTTCTTTCATTGCAAATTGTCCTCTTTAAAGAGATATTTTCCCCGTCAGTAATATTTCTGTTACCTTCAAATTAGAGGACCATTCTCTGTTTTATTCATTTGGTAATAACGTGTAGCTAATTGTACACCTTGAAACCAGGATATATATGCTGAATAAAAGATAGCTGCTATTTGGTGTGCTTTCCAATCTGATTGAAGGTCTTATTTGTTCATGTCTGGTCTGGTGCACAGGCTTAGTTTCCAATTAGACCTTAAATTATTTACACTAGCAATTAGAATCTAGTTGCTTTAAACTGATTGCTGTCGTTCAAGTTTAACTACATTGTGTTGGTTGCACCAGATGTACAGCATTATTGATCTTTGTAGTCTTGTTCTCTTGTATTTACTACATACATTGTGGTCTGAACTATCTTAGTCGACTTTACTATCTATGTAATAACTCAACTTATTATAATAAACCACCTGAAATCAAAGGACTACTTAGAATTTCATTGTATTAAATCCAGATTTTGTTTCCAGTATCTTCATGAGAACAATTAAAGCAGGGTTCACATTTGCTATTAAATGGTCCTACATATGTCGCAGTAGATTTTCATGGTCATATTCTTTGGTGAATTAATAAAAATGTGACTGCCTGCACTCAGATGTCATTTTTATGTTTTAAAACAGAACTTGCAACAAGTGTTTCAGATTGGCTGCATGTTGGTTTGATGTAAATGAATCATGATTCTGACAATTTGCCTATCAGTGATTGCTAACTTTTTTTAAATGATAACTTTTTGCTTGCTTAAATATGTTGGGTATGTTTGATTTATCTTTATTGTTTTATATTTACTGAATACAAGATTTGATTATACAAATGTAAATGTTGTTATGTGTATCGGAACTTTATGCTGTGTTATATAATTCGAGTCTGTTCTCTATTCTCAAAAATCATAGTGCAATCTTGAAGAAGTGGAAGAATTCAAATTATAATTTGTTACTTGGTAACAGTGTTTTGGAATAATGCGAATGCATTTCCCTGACATGGATGAAATCTCAAGTTGTTATTAAAAGAACTAAAATCAATAAAATATGGAAATGGAGATTAAACTCCGATTATATGAGAATGGCCTTAATATTTGGAACACGCTTGGCTCTCATGTTACCGGTATTTAATGTATATTATGTGTTAAGTATACATGGCTTGTAAATTATTTATCAATTATATGATTAATTACAATTATATGATTAATTATGCTATTATTGTTTGTGAGCAAATGTATAATTATTGCTGCATTACGTTTTATGTGAAACTGGAAAAAAATAAAAAAGAATGGTATTTCCCTGGTGGTTGTGTTTGTTTTGTCTCTTATGTCCTGTTTATGTTACTAAGGAAATGGCTTAAATGATCATTAATTTTGTACGGCGTTTATTTATGAAATCCAGAAATGATCTACCTTCAAGTTGCATAGACAGGTTGTGTTACACAGGAGAGAAGAGGGTAATGAGAGAATTCCACATAGTGGGGTTTAATAGATGCAGTGCGTGACACACAGAATTGGGAACAGAGAGAGTGAGACAGAGAGACATAATAGAGGCAGTGAGTGACACACAGAATGGGAACAGAGCGAGAGAGACATAATAGAGGCAGTGAGTGACACACAGAATAGGAACAGACTGAGAGAGACAGAGAGACATAATAGAGGCAGTGAGTGACACACAGAATAGGAACAGAGAGAGTGAGACAGAGAGACATAATAGAGACAGTGAGTGACACACAGAATAGGAACAGACTGAGAGAGACAGAGAGACATAATAGAGGCAGTGAGTGACACACAGAATAGGAACAGAGAGAGTGAGACAGAGAGACATAATAGAGGCAGTGAGTGACACACAGAATAGGAACAGAGAGAGTGAGACAGAGAGACATAATAGAGGCAGTGAGTGACACACAGAATGGGAACAGAGCGAGAGAGACATAATAGAGGCAGTGAGTGACACACAGAATAGGAACAGACTGAGAGAGACAGAGAGACATAATAGAGGCAGTGAGTGACACACAGAATAGGAACAGAGAGAGTGAGACAGAGAGACATAATAGAGGCAGTGAGTGACACACAGAATAGGAACAGACTGAGAGAGACAGAGAGACATAATAGAGGCAGTGAGTGACACACAGAATGGGAACAGAGCGAGAGAGACAGAGATACATAATAGAGGCAGTGAGTGACACACAGAGGGGTACATAGTGAGAGAGATAGAGAGACATAATAGAGGCAGTGAATGACACACATAATGGGAGCAGAGTGAGTGAGACAGAGAGACATATTAGAGAAGGTGAGTGACACACAGAATGGGAACAGAGTCAGAGAGACAGAAAGACATAATAGAGGCAGTGAGTGACGCACATAATGGGAACAGAGTGAGAGACATAATAGAGGCAGTGAGTGACACACAGAATGGAAACAGAGAGAGTGAGACATAATAGAGGCAGTGAGGGACACACAGAATGGGAACAGAGTGAGAGAGACATAATAGAGTCAGTGAGTGACACAGAATGGGAACATTGAGAGAGAGACATAATAGAGGCAGTGAGTGACACACAGAATGGGAACAGAGAGAGTGAGACATAATAGAGGCAGTGAGTGACACACAGAATGGGAACAGAGACAGAGAGACATAATAGAGGCAGTGAGTGGCACACAGAATGGGAACAGAGACAGAGAGACATAATAGAGGCAGTGAGTGACACACAGAACGGGAACAGAGAGAGTGAGACATAATAGCGGCAGTGAGTGACACACAGAATGGGAACAGAGAGAGAGAGACATAATAGAGGCAGTGAGTGACACACAGAATGGGAACAGAGACAGAGAGACATAATAGCGGCAGTGAGTGACACACAGAATGGGAACAGAGAGAGAGAGACATAATAGAGGCAGTGAGTGACACACAGAATGGGAACAGAGAGAGAGAGACATAATAGAGGCAGTGAGTGACACACAGAATGGGAACAGAGTGAGAGAGACAGAGAGACATAATAGAGGCAGTGAGTGACATACAGAGGGGTACAGAGCGAGAGAGACATAATAGAGGCAGTGAGTGACACACAGAATGGGAACAGAGTGAGAGAGACAGAGAGACATAATAGAGGCAGTGAGTGACACACAGAATGGGAACAGAGAGAGTGAGACATAATAGAGGCAGTGAGTGGCACACAGAATGGGAACAGAGACAGAGAGACATAATAGAGGCAGTGAGTGACACACAGAACGGGAACAGAGAGAGTGAGACATAATAGCGGCAGTGAGTGACACACAGAATGGGAACAGAGATAGAGAGACATAATAGAGGCAGTGAGTGACACACAGAATGGGAACAGAGACAGAGAGACATAATAGCGGCAGTGAGTGACACACAGAATGGGAACAGAGAGAGAGAGACATAATAGAGGCAGTGAGTGACACACAGAATGGGAACAGAGAGTGAGACATAATAGCGGCAGTGAGTGACACACAGAATGGGAACAGAGAGAGAGAGACATAATAGAGGCAGTGAGTGACACACAGAATGGGAACAGAGAGAGTGAGACATAATAGCGGCAGTGAGTGACACACAGAATGGGAACAGAGACAGAGAGACATAATAGAGGCAGTGAGTGACACACAGAATGGGAACAGCGAGAGTGAGACATAATAGAGGTAGTGAGTGACACACAGAATGGGAACAGAGACAGAGAGACATAATAGAGGCAGTGAGTGACACACAGAATGGGAACAGAGTGAGAGAGACAGAGAGACATAATAGAGGCAGTGAGTGACATACAGAGGGGTACAGAGCGAGAGAGACATAATAGAGGCAGTGAGTGACACACAGAATGGGAACAGAGTGAGAGAAGGGAACAGAGTGAGAGAGACAGAGAGACATAATAGAGGCAGTGAGTGACACACAGAATGGGAACAGAGTGAGAGAAGGGAACAGAGTGAGAGAGACAGAGAGACATAATAGAGGCAGTGAGTGACACACAGAATGGGAATAGAGTGAGAGAGACAGAGAGACATAATAGAGGCAGTGAGTGACACACAGAATGGGAACAGAGTGAGAGAAGGGAACAGAGTGAGAGAGACAGAGAGACATAATAGAGGCAGTGAGTGACACACAGAATGGGAACAGAGTGAGAGAAGGGAACAGAGTGAGAGAGACAGAGAGACATAATAGAGGCAGTGAGTGACACACAGAATGGGAACAGAGTGAGAGAAGGGAACAGAGTGAGAGAGACAGAGAGACATAATAGAGGCAGTGCGTGACACACAGAATGGGAACAGAGTGAGAGAGACAGAGAGACATAATAGAGGCAGTGCGTGACACACAGAATGGGAACAGAGTGAGAGAGACAGAGAGACATAATAGAGGCAGTGAGTGACATACAGAGGGGTACAGAGCGAGAGAGACAACGAGAGATATAATAGAGGCAGTGAGTGCCACACAGAGGTGGGCAGAGCGAGAGAGACAACGAGAGATATAATAGAGGCAGTGAGTGCCACACAGAGGTGGGCAGAGCGAGAGAGACAACAAGAGATATAATAGAGGCAGTGAGTGCCACACAGAGATGATAAGAGCGAGAGAGACAACGAGAGATATAATAGAGGCAGTGAGTGCCACTAAGAGAGGTACAGAGCGTGAGAGACAACGAGAGATATAATAGAGGCAGTGAGTGCCACACAGAGATGATAAGAGCGAGAGAGACAACAAGAGATATAATAGAGGCAGTGAGTGCCACTAAGAGAGGTACAGAGCGTGAGAGACAACGAGAGATATAATAGAGGCAGTGAGTGAATAACAGAGGGCATACAGAGCGAGAAAGACAGAGAGAGAGATAATAGAAGCAGTGCTTGACACACAGAGATGGACAGAGCGAGAGAGACAACGAGAGATATAATAGAGGCAGTGAGTGCCACTAAGAGGGGTACAGAGGGAAAGAGACACAGAGAGAGATAATAGAAGCAGTGCGTGACACACACAGATGGACAGAGCGAGAGACAACGAGAGATATAATAGAAGCAGTGAGTGCCACACAGAGGGGTACAGAGCGAGAGAGACAGAGAGAGATATAATAGAAGCATTGAGTGACACACACAGATGGACAGAGCGAGAGAGACAACGAGGGATATAATAGAAGCAGTGAGTGCCACACAGAGGGGGACAGAGCTAGAGAGACAGAGAAATATAATAGAAGCAGTGAGTGCCACACAGAGGGGTACAGAGCGAGAAAGACAGAGAGATATAATAGAAGCAGTGAGTTCCACACATAGATGGACAGAGCTAGAGAGACAGAGAAATATAATAGAAGCAGCGAGTGCCACACAGAGGGGGACAGAGCTAGAGAGACAGAGAAATATAATAGAAGCAGTGAGTGCCACACAGAGGGGGACAGAGCTAGAGAGACAGAGAAATATAATAGAAGCAGTGAGTGCCACACAGAGGGGGACAGAGCTAGAGAGACAGAGAAATATAATAGAAGCAGTGAGTGCCACACAGAGGAGGACAGAGCTAGAGAGACAGAGAAATATAATAGAAGCAGTGAGTGCCACACAGAGGGGTACAGAGCGAGAGAGACAGAGAGATATAATAGAAGCAGTGAGTTCCACACATAGATGGACAGAGCTAGAGAGACAGAGAAATATAATAGAAGCAGTGAGTGCCACACAGAGGGGGACAGAGCTAGAGAGACAGAGAAATATAATAGAAGCAGTGAGTGCCACACAGAGGGGGACAGAGCTAGAGAGACAGAGAAATATAATAGAAGCAGTGAGTGCCACACAGAGGGGGACAGAGCAAGAGAGACAGAGAAATATAATAGAAGCAGTGAGTGCCACACAGAGGGGGACAGAGCTAGAGAGACAGAGAGAGATATAATAGAAGCAGTGAGTGCCACACAGAGATGGACAGAGCGAGAGAGACAATGAGAGATATAATAGAAGCAGTGAGTGCCACACAGAGGGGGACAGAGCGAGAGAGACAATGAGAGATATAATAGAAGCAGTGAGTGCCACACAGAGGGGTACAGAGCGAGAGAGACAATGAGAAATATAATAGAAGCAGCGAGTGCCACACAGAGGGGGACAGAGCAAGAGAGACAATGAGAAATATAATAGAAGCAGCGAGTGACACACAGAGATGGACAGAGGGAGAGACAATGAGAAATATAATAGAAGCAGCGAGTGCCACACAGAGGGGGACAGAGCGAGAGAGACAATGAGAAATATAATAGAAGCAGCGAGTGACACACAGAGATGGACAGAGCGAGAGAGACAATGAGAAATATAATAGAAGCAGCGAGTGCCACACAGAGGGGGACAGAGCGAGAGAGACAATGAGAAATATAATAGAAGCAGTGAGTGCCACACAGAGGGGGACAGAGCGAGAGAGACAATGAGAGATATAATAGAAGCAGTGAGTGCCACACAGAGGGGGACAGAGCGAGAGAGACAGAGAGATATAATAGAAGCAGTGAGTTCCACACATAGATGGACAGAGCGAGAGAGACAACGAGAGATATAATAGAGGCAGCGAGTGCCACAAAGAGATGGGCAGAGCGAGAGAGACAACAAGAGATATAATAGAGGCAGCGAGTGCCACACAGAGATGGACAGAGCGAGAGAGACAACGAGAGATATAATAGAGGCAGCGAGTGCCACACAGAGATGGACAGAGCGAGAGAGACAACAAGAGATATAATAGAGGCAGCGAGTGCCACACAGAGATGGGCAGAGCGAGAGAGACAACAAGAGATATAATAGAGGCAGCGAGTGCCACACAGAGATGGGCAGAGCGAGAGAGACAACAAGAGATATAATAGAGGCAGCGAGTGCCACACAGAGATTGACAGAGCGAGAGAGACAACGAGAGATATAATAGAGGCAGCGAGTGCCACACAGAGGTGGACAGAGCGAGAGAGACAACGAGAGATATAATAGAGGCAGCGAGTGCCACACAGAGGTTGGCAGAGCGTGAGAGACAACAAGAGATATAATAGAGGCAGCGAGTGCCACACAGAGATGGGCAGAGCGAGAGACAACGAGAGATATAATAGAAGCAGCGAGTGCCACACAGAGATGGACAGAGCGAGAGAGACAATGAGAAATATAATAGAAGCAGCGAGTGCCACACAGAGGGGGACAGAGCGAGAGAGACAATGAGAAATATAATAGAAGCAGTGAGTGCCACACAGAGGGGGACAGAGCGAGAGAGACAATGAGAGATATAATAGAAGCAGTGAGTGCCACACAGAGGGGTACAGAGCGAGAGAGACAGAGAGATATAATAGAAGCAGTGAGTTCCACACATAGATGGACAGAGCGAGAGAGACAACGAGAGATATAATAGAGGCAGCGGGTGCCACACAGATGTGGGCAGAGCGAGAGAGACAACAAGAGATATAATAGAGGCAGCGAGTGCCACACAGAGATGGGCAGAGCGAGAGAGACAACGAGAGATATAATAGAAGCAGTGAGTGCCACACAGAGATGGACAGAGCGAGAGAGACAGAGAGAGATATAATAGAGGCAGTGAGTGCCACACAGAGGGGTACAGAGCGAGAGAGACAGAGAGAGATATAATAGAGGCAGTGAGTGCCACACAGAGGGGTACAGAGCGAGAGACAGAGAGAGATATAATAGAGGCAGTGAGTGCCACACAGAGGTGGGCAGAGCGAGAGAGACAGAGAGAGATATAATAGAAGCAGTGAGTGCCACACAGAGATGGACAGAGCAAGAGAGACAGAGAGAGATATAATAGAAGCAGTGAGTGCCACACAGAGATGGACAGAGCGAGAGAGATACAATAGTAGCAGTGAGTGCCACACAGAGATGGACAGAGCGAGAGAGATACAATAGTAGCAGTGAGTGCCACTAAGAGATGGACAGAGCGAGAGAGATATAATAGAAGCAGTGAGTGACACACAGAGGGGTACAGAGCGAGAGAGATATAATAGAAGCAGTGAGTGACACACAGAGGGGTACAGAGCGAGAGAGATATAATAGAAGCAGTGAGTGACACACAGAGGGGTACAGAAACCCAAGAAAATCTTCTTTATTCCAACACCGGAAAATTCCCCTTGGTGATGAATAACAACACTACTTACTGGATAAATCTTGAAATACACTATACGCAATGTTAACCAATCTGCTTCAAGGTTACACATATTTTTAAATTGAAGATAAAATGCGCGAAATTGCTTTGATAGATTTGATTGGTTTACAAAACACTGAATATGCAAATAGGAAAACCATGTTAGTATGAATGTGCCATAGAATGCACATACAATCTGGGACCCTCATGCCAAAAGTCATATAAGTCAAATTGAAAAGGTACAAAGAAGAGCAGCAAGATCTGTCACTAATCGCTACCATAATACAAGCTCAGTATCAGATATGCTATATACCCTTAACTGGCCATCCCTTGATATAAGAAGAACAAGAGCTCGATTAATAATGTTTTAAAAGATAATTCACCATACTGTTGCAATATATCCCGAAAATAATTTGTTAATACCAACTGAAATTCAGTGCATTTCGGTAAGGTAACATACCACTTATCGAAAGGTTAACCAATCTGCATCAATGTTACTAAAGTTGTTGGATTGAAGAGAAATTGCCTTGAAGGTTAAAGTAAGATTTGATTGGTTTACACAAGACTGATATGCAAATAGCAAAACCATGTTAGTACGGCTGCGCCGAAAAATTGACATATTTGTGTTAAAGATGACTCAATTTATCAAACGCACATATCCTAGTTAACAAAATAAAACAATTGCAGTTACTATTATTGATTTTAGAGCTTGTGCAACATGCAATTTAATATTACTCAAACTATATTCATGAACAAAAATATATGGTACTTATAATGCAATGGTGACAATAATAAACAAATTTTGTAAGAACACACCAATGTGACCATTACTGAAAACTGAAATCCTTAGACAATTTAAAACTAGATACCCCAGGGCAACATGTCAAGCCCGACAATTGTCAAGAGATAAAGAGAAAAATTCACCGGAATCATTACAATGCATGTTGAGTGACGTAGAAAACTACTGTAATAGATTTGGCTTAAAAAGCAATACAAGTAAAACTAAAGTGATGATCTTTGAAAAAGGTCGACCAGCAATTAAACTATAAGTTTTTTCTTCATAAGGAAAAACATGAAATAGTACATGTATCATCATTTAAATACCTCGATATATATTCTTAAAACTGGCACCAAACACAAAAACATATTGCTGAAAATGCATCAAAAGCCTTATATCGAACAATGTCTATATTTTATAAATTTGAATTCAAAACATCAGAATAATGTCAACTTTTTGACCCTCTAGTTATGTCAGTATTGAATTATTGCTCAGCAATCTGGGGAGGAAATGATGAAAAAGACATTGAAAAAATGCACACAATATTTTGTAGAAAAGTGCTTAACAGTAAATAATTCAACCAATTTAGATCATGGATTATATGGCGAAGATATCTGGTGAAAATAATAAGGAAATTCAATATAATTAGATACTGGATTAAATTCATATACTAAACAATAATTTCAACTGTTAAATTAATTTATCAGATGTTAAAAAATGAAACTGAAAATAGTATAACATATAATGGACTAAACTGGGCTTATCAGATTAAAACAATTTTAGATAATCTAGGAATGTCAGATATATGGCGGAACCAAGAAAAATATTGACCATTTGATTACATAAAATTAAGAATCCTAGACCAATATCAACAAACATGGTCTTCAAATATAAATGTTTTCCAAAGGTTAATAACATATAGTACAGATTCAAATTCTCATTTTCCCTTCAACCATATCTTGATAATATAACTATCGATAAAAAATTCAAAATAACTTCATGTAGATTTCGTCTCTCATTGCATAATTTAGAAATAGAGCGAGGAAGACGCAAAAACATACCAAAATACGAAAGATATTATAAATATTGTAATGATCCGAATCAATTTAAAATGATGAAAAATGATGATCATTTGTTTTATTAATTTGTCCTTTATACACACACTTGCAAAAAAATTAATAAAATCTAAATATTACACATGGCCAACATTGAATAAATTTGATGATTAAATGATGTCTACAACAAAAAGCAGTAACAAATCTCGCACAATTTATATACGAGGGATGATCCAAAATAAACAGGATTGTTTTCATAGAAAAAATACGGTTCAATTATTCTCAATAAAAATACATCAGCAAAAAAGCGGAATGTTTCTGCTACATACAGTCAAAATATGAACATATAAGTACAAACGGAACAAACGCTACAAGGTTTTGAAGATGGGAATTAGCGAGTACCCGGCACACAGTCAATTCCACAGGACGACGTCAACGACGTCACAGTCTATTCATGACGTTTGTTGTCAGTATTTTTCGAAGTACGCTTCAGCATACTGTACACATCGGGTGCGGCAATGAATCAATTGTTTGAAAATGTCCATGTACCATGCGGAGTCATACTCATTAATGATAACGCATATCACACTCCTCTTCGTACTTCCGGAGAAAGATCCTTGAATCGTGGACTCATATTTTAGTAGTCTGGGGACGCATCATGCATGTACCTACAGACATATTTTATTTATATAAATTCATACTTATAAGTAAGTAAACATGTATAGGAATGTTGAGCATATATTATTCTTGTTTATGATGAACGCAAATTGCTCAGTTCGTTTTTTTCAGTTAATTATATAATTTGGTATCTACGGTTCCTGATTTGCTAGAATTCAAACAAAATAGGGCTCGATATAGTATTTTAGTTTTGAGCTATTTTTATTTATTTTCCAAATATATTAATGTATAAACCTAAGACATTTGAAGATGCTTGATTATGATCCTGTGTATTGTTCCATAGCCAACGTCAAACTTCTCAGAAAGTGTTCATATTGTCAGCCGCCAGTCTGTACTCAATGCATCGGTGACTGACGTCGCATCGTCACTCCGTGTTTTTTTCTTTCTTCCTCTTCCCTCGTCGTCTTCTGGGCTCTCTTCCCTCACAAAAACATTTGTGCCACTCAAAAACTAGTGTGAGACTGACTTTAACCTTTATACTTGTCGTCTGAACCATCTTGCAAGTTTATGTCGGTGTCTTTCCTTATTCTTGGCAAAACTTGATAACAGCCCGAGATTCTGTGCGGGTTGGTGACGACATTTTGACGTTGTAAACGTTGTAATCGATGCTCAGTGAAACTTGGTTATTTTTGCATCCGACGTTCAAGTGAAGTCAAATTTGCACATAACTTCACGTTTGCTGTACATGACGTTATGGCGATTTTTTATGGTTTTGAGCAGTATCATTTTGGAGATACATACATTTTAAACAAAAATGATGTAACGTCTTAATGGACTGCGCCGGGTTAGCGTTACCATGGTAGTGAAAAGAGCCAATGTGGTCAATTTAATGTAAACAAATATCTTGCATTTATATGAACTGAACGGGCATGAAATGCGGTTTAAGATGGTATATATATTATAATATTAGAAAATACCATATTGGTGTGAGTAAGCGAGTCCTGTTTATTTTGGATCATCCCTCGTACCACTCAAAACTAACTTAGAAAAGAATAAGATTAAAACAATCTTCTCAAATGTACACAATCTCATCAAATGTACACAATTACACATATTATTACATATAGTATATGATTACTATTTACTTTTTTTCTTTTAAGCTTCTCATTAAAATTATTCTTTGTCTCAATTGATATCATGTCTTATTCGCTACATCTGTCTCATCATGAAGAACATTTGTGCCAAGTCATTTGAAAATCCTCCAATAAGTGACAGAGTAATGGTCTGGATAAAGAAAATCTGGATGCACGCACATACACCGAAGCGCCATTGCGATGACTATGTCGAGCTCACGGCTTGTTTTAACATCACAACACCAAAATGTTTGTGCAGTGTCATCAATGGAAAACACCAATCTCTTCCTAGCTACCATAAAACCTCTGAGACTTGAAACGACCAGGGTGCTTTAAACACATCTTTCATAAAATTATCATCACCTCGAGAGCAATACAATTGCCTGAAATATAAAACATTATTTTACTACCAACTTCAGAAGATATAAACAACAAATTGAACAAATCACATTTAGATTAGCAAGGTGCCCCCTATTTTATCATGGAGGCATAACACTGGTAACACTAAATAAATGCTATACTAGATGCCCAAGAGCAGTATGTAGAGCACGCCAATTCAAGAGATGAAGAGAATACATTTAATAAGAGTGACCTTGATAGTTGAGCTACGTGTATGGATGTTGCATGGGACAACCTGTCTCATCATGGTGAACATTTGTGCCCAACAATTTGAAAATTACCTGATAAATGAAAATTGTCATATTCAGGACAAGATTTTTTAGACACTAATTTTGCCTTTTACCTTCATGTGTGACTTTCACCTTTGAGCAACAGACGCAGGTCTTGAGCACAACACACAGTCTCTTCGTGGTGAACATTTAGTCAAATAATTTGAAAAATCCCCATATAAATGACTGAGTAATGATTTGCCAATTGGACAAAACAAGTCCAGAGGCATGCATGCACAGTTGCACTTACACCTAACCACCATCATGGCGACTATGTCAAGCTCACAGCAAGCGGGCTCAACTAAATGATTTATTGAGAGATAGGTCATAGAAGTATCATAGATTAAAGTCCAAGCAGAAGGTGGCTGCAATGCATCATACCAAAATTCCAAACCAAAGAGGAAACAATCCGGTAAAAATTAAATGAACACTGTAAGTAAACCATGACAAAATCAAAAGCTTAATTAAATAATGAAGTATATTGCTCGAGACATTAAATTAATGTCATCAGAGTTAATTTTCAATGATTGGCAATAAAAGCATGACACCAGTCGCCGTATAAGAATGCTATGGGGCGAAACGCCTTGTGTACGAAACAACAGTACCTCTCGCACGTGCATACTTTGAAAACGTATTTTAATGCAAAACAGCTACTGCAGAAGCTCTTATTTACTCTAGGCAATCGTATGGAATTAATGACAATAACAATCACCAACCACAGCACCCGATTCTACAGTTTTCAAGCTAGCATAAACGATTCATTCGAAAATGAAATGGACAGTTTGGCAGCGTTTTTTGGTCGGGGAAATAACGGGCTGAAATTCACCGCTGCCACCAATGTTAAATTCGACAGTGTTCAAATAGCATAAAGTCACACTTACTTGCACCATTTGTTGGTTTTATCTGTTCCGTCGAAGCTGTTATTTTTGGTATGATTTAGAACAGCTATCGTCTGGCGATGCTCCCGCTTTTTCGTTTCATCACTCTTCATCAAGTGAGGTAAATAGATGCGGATGGGTTAAAATCAAGTATTATACCGATCGCGACCGGATAATGGACGGCACACACTTCATTGACGTACGAAATATACGTTTTCACGGGGATTATTGGTCAAGTTGAGATGTTATTCGGACCATTCTTAAGTATTTAATACAATAGTTTGTGCAGATTTAATGTTTACCTGAAAAAGATTTCTCGACGTAAAATTTTGCAAATAATAATTAATTTAATGTCTGAAAAAGTCCGTCACTGTTTTCTGGTATATATTATTGGTCCCAGCTGTTTTTGAGAATTTTTTTATACATCTACCATCAAATAAATGAGTTTGTCATGGAGCACTGACACTAAAAATTAGTATCATTATTTCAAATGGTATACCACTGGTTAAAAATAATTCCAGTGGAGTTGAATGGAAGTGAAAAATGCTTTGATGAACTATAGGGGGCAAACTGTACATATACTTTTGTCTTGTCTTGATTCATGCATAAATAGAATAATCATAATTCAAGGATATAAAACTTGTTTGTCTGTGAATGATGAACTCAGAGCATAAGTTTGACCAATGTCACTGTGGCATGATGAACTCTGAGCATAAGTTTGACCAATGTCACTGTGGCATGATGAACTCTCAGCATAAGTTTGACCAATGTCACTGTGGCATGATGAACTCTGAGCATAAGTTTGACCAATGTCACTGTGGCATGATGAACTCTCAGCATAAGTTTGACCAATGTCACTGTGACATGATGAACTCTCAGCATAAGTTTGACCAATGTCACTGTGGCATGATGAACTCTCAGCATACGTTTGACCAATGTCACTGTGGCATGATGAACTCAGAGCATAAGTTTGACCAATGTCACTGTGGCGTGATGAACTCTCAGCATACGTTTGACCAATGTCACTGTGGCATGATGAACTCAGAGCATAAGTTTGACCAATGTCACTGTGGCGTGATGAACTCTCAGCATACGTTTGACCAATGTCACTGTGGCATGATGAACTCAGAGCATAAGTTTGACCAATGTCACTGTGGCATGATGAACTCTCAGCATACGTTTGACCAATGTCACTGTGGCATGATGAACTCTGAGTATAAGTTTGACCAATGTCACTGTGGCATGATGAACTCTCAGCATACGTTTGACCAATGTCACTGTGGCATGATGAACTCTGAGTATAAGTTTGACCAATGTCACTGTGGCATGATGAACTCTCAGCATACGTTTGACCAATGTCACTGTGGCATGATGAACTCTGAGTATAAGTTTGACCAATGTCACTGTGGCATGATGAACTCTGAGTATAAGTTTGACCAATGTCACTGTGGCATGATGAACTCTTAGTATAAGTTTGACCAATGTCACTGTGGCATGATGAACTCAGAGCATAAGTTTGACCAATGTCACTGTGGCATGATGAACTCTGAGCATAAGTTTGACCAATGTCACTGTGGCATGATGAACTCTCAACATACATTTGACCAATGTCACTGTGGCATGATGAACTCAGAGCATAAGTTTGACCAATGTCACTGTGGCATGATGAACTCTCAGGATAAGTTTGACCAATGTCACTGTGGCATGATGAACTCTCAGCATAAGTTTGACCAATGTCACTGTGGCATGATGAACTCTCAGCATACGTTTGACCAATGTCACTGTGGCATGATGAACTCAGAGCATAAGTTTGACCAATGTCACTGTGGCATGATGAACTCAGAGCATAAGTTTGACCAATGTCACTGTATCATGATGAACTCGGAGTATAAGTTTGACCAATGTCACTGTGGCATGATGAATTCTGAGTATAAGTTTGACCAATGTCACTGTGGCATGATGAACTCTCAGCATAAGTTTGACCAATGTCACTGTGGCATGATGAACTCAGAGCATAAGTTTGACCAATGTCACTGTGGCATGATGAACTCTCAGCATACGTTTGACCAATGTCACTGTGGCATGATGAACTCAGAGCATAAGTTTGACCAATGTCACTGTGGCATGATGAACTCTCAGGATAAGTTTGCCAATGTCACTGTGGCATGATGAACTCAGAGCATAAGTTTGACCAATGTCACTGTGGCATGATGAACTCAGAGCATAAGTTTGACCAATGTCACTGTGGCATGATGAACTCAGAGCATAAGTTTGACCAATGTCACTGTGGCATGATGAACTCAGAGCATAAGTTGGACCAATGTCACTGTATCATGATGAACTCGGAGTATAAGTTTGAGCAATGTCACTGTGGCATGATGAATTCTGAGTATAAGTTTGACCAATGTCACTGTGGCATGATGAACTCTCAGCATACGTTTGACCAATGTCACTGTGGCATGATGAACTCTGAGCATAAGTTTGACCAATGTCACTTTGGCATGATGAACTCTGAGCATAAGTTTGACCAATGTCACTGTGGCATGATGAACTCTGAGCATAAGTTTGACCAATGTCACTGTGGCATGATGAACTCTGAGCATAAGTTTGACCAATGTCACTGTGGCATGATGAACTCTGAGCATAAGTTTGACCAATGTCACTGTGGCATGATGAACTCTGAGCATAAGTTTGACCAATGTCACTGTGGCATGATGAACTCTGAGCATAAGTTTGACCAATGTCACTGTGGCATGATGAACTCAGAGCATAAGTTTGACCAATGTCACTGTGGCATGATGAACTCTGAGTATAAGTTTGACCAATGTCACTGTGGCATGATGAACTCAGAGCATAAGTTTGACCAATGTCACTGTGGCATGATGAACTCAGAGCATAAGTTTGACCAATGTCACTGTGACATGATGAACTCTCAGCTTACGTTTGACCAATGGCACTGTGGCATGATGAACTCTCAGCATAAGTTTGACCAATGTCACTGTGGCAGTAGTTGTGATCATAGTGAACCATGTTTTCAACCATGGTCAGATGACAGTTCTTGAATTACCCTTGACCAATACTATTTGTATTTTAATTACTATTCAAGAACAGAATAAGAACTTATAGGGTTCATTAAAAGTACTTGAATTACACTTGAATGATGTTTATGAACTTGTTAAGAATTTGCCATGTTCTTCTTCAATTCTTGAACAGTTCATGAACAAGTTTGTCTTACTGTTCATGAACTAAAGTTCTTGAACTGTGATTAAGAACTATTTAATGACAGTTCATGAACAGTTCATCAGTGGCATAAAAAGTTCATAAATTCAAGAACAACATTTCACAGGGTAATGGACCGTAGACATTTATTAAAACTAGTGTTTCATTGTTTATTTCTAGTTTTAATGTTGCAGTCTACCACATATTATTTCTCTATACTCGAGAATTGTGCAGTTTAAACTTTCGTTTATGAGGACGCCTATCCCTTTGCTGTTTCCACTTAAATATACGTCATGTTTCCATTCTTTTTTCCATGTATCTTTATCATTACTTTCGATACAATGTAATTCTTGTAAAAAAATATTTCATATTTTTTTAATTTTAAAAATTCAAAGATATTCATTTGCTTTTCTCTAAAGGACAGTCCTTTAGTATTAAATGTACACACGTTTAAATTCATGTTTGTCAATTAAGATCGAGTTTTCTAATTTCACAAATAGCACGTTGCAAACGATTAAGCGCAGAGTATATTTCTTTTTATTTGATGAAAGACTAAGCTCACAAAGACAAAAAGAAAAGAAAAAAAGAGGTTTTATTGTTTTGAAATGATGTTACTGTGTCCTGGTTGGATTTTTCAAATTGTAATTTGTTTTTTAAATATTTGATTTCAGAGTGAAATTTGCGTCTTAACTGGATATAAATAGCCATAATAGCCTCCTCACACATAGGCGAATCCATTAAACGCAGCCTGGCGAATTGGGTAAATTTGTCAATTCTGGCGAATTTTGACCGAAACTGTTTGAAAATTTGTTACATAATTTGAAATATAACGAAAGGTAAACGTAGGGGAACTATTAGTTGCGAATGATTTACGAAGTGTGACGAACGGTTACTGTTATTCGCTAAATTGCGTTGGGTCGCGCTAACAATCTTTGTTCTTTCCGTTAGCGACTAGGAACGCAAACATGCGAACCGAAGCGCAACTTTGCGCATGCTTCCGAAGCCGTCCGAAGCTTTCCGAAAGGGTATTTCCGCATCCGGCCGTTACCTGACGCTATACAAGACTGGCGAAAACCAGTTGGGGTCAATTTGCCTTCTAACTTTCTCCGACTCGACACCACGTCGTATTGCTGTTTGACTGCTGTTTGATTTTCAACTTTTTGTAGGTGAACAGGTATGCCAAGGGGAAGGGGAAAAACATCTAGAGCGAGAGCGAGAAAGGCTGCTGCTCTACAGCCAGATAAACCCGAGGAACCAGAGGTGCAGTCTGATGAGCAGCCTGGTCATCCTGAGGAGAAAATACCCAATAGTCCTTTTAAAACTATTTTCCAAAGCTTGTATTGTACGTCAGGGTTATATGTTTTGAGGTGTAGGTTCTAGTCTTTTGTGGTCTGTATTTGTCATGGTTATATGTCAGAATTGAAGTATAGGTTCTAGTATTTTGTAGCCCAGTAATGGCAGCTATTTTGTCACGTTATTAAACTCCTGTTTTTCACAACCTACCAGGTCATGTTTAAGGAAAAGGATTTACAGTAAATGTTTGTCACTGTCTTGGTGTATGCACAGTAAAATTGTTCCCGACTATTTGTTGACAGTTATTGATATTTGTTTTGTACATTTCTATGTTCAGTGCCGGTAATATACAGTCTGAGGTCCCAATGTCACCAATGTCCCCAGTCCAAGCTTCTGAGAAGTTTGAGGGGCTCGAACCTGACAGTGAACATGGGGAAAATGACTCTGACAGTGATGAAGACCCAGTACCTCCGTCCCAGGCCCATGCGATATCCTCCGATTCACAGTCTTATTATCCACTTCTTGAGGAAACCATCAGCCAGTTGTTTCCATTCTTCAGGTGTGGAGGGGGCTGTCATAACCTCATCAACATATTCCTCACATAAAGCATGACATACTTCTCTGACCACTACAGACAGGGTATTCTCAGCGACCCGCCAGGAGTACTGCATGTCTGAGTACTTGGCACCAGAAACCAGGTGGCGTAGAGTGGCAACTAACCTGTACCAGGTGTGTTGTTTCAAGAGGCGATGACGGACCCTCTCGAATATTTCATCATACATTTCAGTTGGCATGAAGAGCAATTTCTTGAAGGTTCTAGGATCTTCTCTTCTGAGCTGATCATAGATGCCAAATTGGCGCCGTCTCTTGGGATGCAGCCATGGTCTTCTCCAGATGCGACGTGCTCTGGCTTCTCTTCTCAATCTAAATCGGCCTCTGATGAACTGGTGGATGTTAAGTTGTTGCTGGAAGACTCTTCTTGGTGGGCCATAGCAGCCACATACTGCAGCCTCAGGCGTTGTATATCTTCCATTTTGACGAAGGAATAACTAATAATCTTGATATTTAGCCTCCTGCTTTTATATATGATATTCAAGAACTACTCAAAACTGTTGAGATACTCAAAACTACTCAAGAAATTTAGATGCGTTATGATTCGCGTGGATTCGTATGTCGTAGTTACCCTTCGTAATGATTTGTATGCAAGCGTATGCCGTTCGTTTTCTGAACGTCAACCAATCGTTACAATTCACTTTCATTCGTCATAACATTTCGGATTCAATTAGCTACAATACGTAATTATTCGCTACATTTCGTACAAGTTCGCAAACTATCGCAAAGATTCGTAATGGGATCGTCCTCGATCGCTTGATATGCAAATTAGCTGATCACGACCTGATAACTTGCGATCTCTAACGCCAGTTGACGAACGCTATGCGAAGACTTTCCGATTGGTTAACGTATTGAAACGAATTTTAACGAATGATAGACGAAACTTTTATTCGCCACAAATGTTTCAACATGTTCAAAATGTTCCGACGAACAAGACTAATTGCAACGGACGCAAAAGCTCACAAACGCATCCATACGAACACCACCAACGATGTACAACGTACATATACTAATGGGAACGAATTTTACTCAAGTCCTATTCGCCAGTACACGCAAGTTGACGTCGGGGGGTTTTCGCCTATGTGTGAGGAGGCCTTAAGGCCCATTTAAAATTATGTGGGCCGTAGTTAATACTTTAAGACCAATATCTCCAACAAATACAGTGTATGCATACATATGTATATATGTATATACATGGTACATAGCTTAATACCAGTACGCAGTACTAGATTCTATCATGGTAACAATTATTATAGTACAAATCATGATTACTTAGAAAAACCCTACAGTATGTGTCTATTCTGATTCTCAAACTCCGTAACCATGCATGCAAGAATAAATGAGACGGGAAGGGGTATTTCAGTATCTATAGTTATAGTAAGAAGAAATATATATTCAAACCTATCTATGCTCATGTACACGCCTACATGTGGGCATGCGCACACACACTCGCATACATGCACTCACTATCTATGCTCATGTGCACGCCTACATGTGGGCATGCGCACACACACTCGCATACATGCACTCACTATCTATGCTCATGTGCACGCCTACATGTGGGCATGCGCACACACACTCGCATACATGCACTCACTATCTATGCTCATGTACACGCCTACATGTGGGCATGCGCACACACACTCGCATACATGCACTCACTATCTATGCTCATGTACACGCCTACATGTGGGCATGCGCACACACTCGCATACATGCACTCACTATCTATGCTCATGTGCACGCCTACATGTGGGCATGCGCACACACACTCGCATACATGCACTCACTATCTATGCTCATGTACACGCCTACATGTGGGCATGCGCACACACACTCGCATACATGCACTCACTATCTATGCTCATGTGCACGCCTACATGTGGGCATGCGCACACACACTCGCATACATGCACTCACTATCTATGCTCATGTACACGCCTACATGTGGGCATGCGCACACACTCGCATACATGCACTCACTATTGATCCTACCCACAAAACACATACACACACTTGCATACATGTATGCTACAATAGAACGCTATAATCTGTAACCTTGGCGAAAAAAAACGAAATGCAAGGAAACACAATAGGGTCCGTTAAACATGTTCACAAATACATCAAACACGCACGCACACACACACGCTTGCGTACATGTACACTAGAACGTAAGATTTGATTGATTTACACAACGCTGATATGCAAAATAGCAAAGCCATGGTAGTACGGCTGCGCCGAAAAAATCCAACTGGCGTACCGAACAGAATATTCGTAAGACAGTACCGAACTGGACTGTGAGAAAAAATACGGAAAACAATCGAACTTAAATTAATGATTATACTACACAACCAAATTCTGTCATCACCACGTTGGACATTTTTTCCATTTTAATTACGTTGGTAAATAGTGCTTCAAATACAGTAATAATAGTTTTATTCCCCAAAACACACATATAGTACCAAATACATGTGTAAATAGTGTTGATAGTATGCCAAATTAAAAGTGATCAGTGTTATGGAACAACGTACTTTTATACAAATAACTACATGTACAATGTCCGTTATATTTGTTGATACATTCTACATTTGTATATACAATAGTTAGATAATTGTGTCAACGGTATGTTTTCCTCATTGTTGAAATTCCTAATAATCCTGTAAGGCACACTCATTATATATTATGATTACTATTGTCATTATAACGCAACATTTCATGGACTCTGGTCTATATATACACACAGTTGATAAATTAGATAGTTTGTCTACATGACAATGCATAGAATCAAGAATTTACCCACCAGTATATATCTACACATTAAATATACATGTATGTGGCAGTGTTGCAACCCGTCTTGTAATAAAAATCCGTTTTGTATTAAAAATTCGAAGTTGACACGAACGTCTTATTTCATAATGAAATTACTGGAAACCAGTCTACAAATGTGAAACAAGACTTATTTGAGTCGTTGTCAACGAAAATCGTGCAATAACGTCATAATTTTAAAGAACCCATTTTGTAATACCAGTTTTTGAGACTCAACCAGTTTTGTAAAAGAAATTTCAAAGTTGACCAACATTATTTATATTTCAACACTAAAGTACAGGGAACCGAAGTACAAATGTAGAATAAGCGTTATTTCAGAAGTTTGAAAATAAAAACTCGTGCAGTAATGACATGATTTTAAGGAACCCGTTTGTAGTACCAGTTTTCTGGATACAGTCCGTTTTGTAATGAAATATTTAAAAAATGAGTAGTTTCAACATTGTATTATAAGTAACGTATGAACAAATGTAAATTAAGTCTTATTTTACATTGCACATTGGTTCCGTGTAATATTATGTCGTTATAGATCAGTTCCTTCAACTTCGAAAATGTTATTACAAAACGGATTGAGCCTAATAAATCGGTATTACAAAACGTGTTCTTTAAAAGCATGTCCTTGTTCCACGAGTTTTCCTTTTCAGTCTTCTGTAATAAAACTTATTTCACATTTGTAGACTGGTTTAAAGTTATTTCATGATGGAAAAAACGTTTATGTAGTGATTGCATAAACTTACTCAGCAAATATTTAGACATAAGTCTGATTGCTACTGGTACAAAAATATATATTTAACCTTGTAAGTCTTACCAATGGTGCTAAGTAACTGGATACGACTACTGAGATGTGTATGGTGCTAAGTAACTTGATACGACTACTGAGATGTGTATGGTGCTAAGTAACTTGATACGACTACTGAGATGTGTATGGTGCTAAGTAACTTGATACGACTACTGAGATGAGTATGGTGCTAAGTAACTTGATACGACTACTGAGATGTGTATGGTGCTAAGTAACTTGATACGACTACTGAGATGTGTATGGTGCTAAGTAACTTGATACGACTACTGAGATGTGTATGGTGCTAAGTAACTTGATACGACTACTGAGATGTGTATGGTGCTAAGTAACTTGATACGACTACTGAGATGTGTATGGTGCTAAGTAACTTGATACGACTACTGAGATGTGTATGGTGCTACGTAACTTGATACGACTACTGAGATGTGTATGGTGCTAAGTAACTTGATACGACTACTGAGGTCAGTTTTTGAACTCAACATTGAAATATGAGCTAACTATGGTTGATCACTTTTCAACGGGGTCAAATTGTCACGCGAGGAAGGGACATTAGTTAACGGTCAGGGTCAGTTGCAACGTTAAAAATTGATCAGTCATCCGTCGAAATTGATCCCAGTGATGACCAACAATGTACACACCAAAGCCCAAAGCTCAATACATTTTTTACAAAAAATATTCAAATTTAACCATAAACAGTTAAATTTACATCCGTGTGGACTTGTCTACGTAAGTACATCACTGATGTGACTACATGTATGGCTGTATAGAGTTGTCTACCTTGGGTACATTATCGATACAAGGTCTGTAAAGAAGAACTGTATTCTTCGAGAGCATTTAATATGGCTGTGATAAAGTTGGTAAAGAGTTGTCTACCTTGAGAACATAACCAATTTGACAAGGTCAACATAGATTCATCTACCTTGAGTACATCGTCAGTATAGAGTGGTCTACCTTGAGTACATCGTCAGTATAGAGTGGTCTACCTTGAGGACATCGTCAGTATAGAGTGGTCTACCTTGAGTACATCGTCAGTATAGAGTGGTCTACCTTGAGGACATCGTCAGTATAGAGTGGTCTACCTTGAGGACATCGTCAGTATAGAGTGGTCTACCTTGAGTACATCGTTAGTATAGAGTGGTCTACCTTGAGTACATCGTCAGTATAGAGTGGTCTACCTTGAGTACATCGTCAGTATAGAGTGGTCTACCTTGAGTACATCGTCAGTATAGAGTGGTCTACCTTGAGTACATCGTCAGTATAGAGTGGTCTACCTTGAGTACATCGTCAGTATAGAGTGGTCTACCTTGAGTACATCATTGAAGTGACAATGTCAGTAAAGAGTTATCTACCTTGAGAACGTTATCAATGTCGCTAATGCTTTTTCTTAGGAACATAAGAATGTAACAAGGTTAGTATCGAGTTTCTACCTTGAGTATATAACTGATATGACAAAGTCAGCATACAAGGACAGTATAATATATGGAGTTGTCTACTTTGAGTTCACTATAACTGTTACAAAGTCTACCATGTTTGTCAATGATTCAAACTTGTTAATGTGTAATTCATGATATACAAACAATCAAATACCTAAATTGGTATTTAGTTCTTTGTAAATATGCAGACGAATTCCAATCTTCCAAGACTGCACTTAAAATTACCTTTACTATAAACCTTGAAAACATATTTTCTGGAATTACTGAAACAGTATCATCAACAATAGGGGCATAAGCAAACACTTCCAAATTTAATTAGAATCTATATGCATCGGGCGTTAAAATTAATGACTGTACATCAAATAAGCCCCTAAAAGTATCCAACCTTACATACATGCATGTCTGAATAACAATCATTGCCGTTTTAAAAGGCTTGAGCAAAACCAAAAATTGACCAAAAAGTTACGCCCCAAAGCCCAAAGCCCAAATCCTGGACCAGGGACCAATGTATATATTGGTCCCAGCCTGGATCCGCCCCTGCTCAATACATATTTTTTTTTAAATATCCGAATTTAACCATAAACATTTAACATATAAATGAACAAATTCATTATATACATTAAGAACTGATATTTCTATGAGTTATAGAAGAATACGATATTTTAATGTGCGTAAAGCGACCGGCGCGTTTATTGAATTATATACGTTATGGGCAATTTGCACGATTGAAAATGCTAACGATGCACCGTGAACAATTTTGCAGTCTGAATCAAGACTGAATATTGGACTTAAATTTTATGCAATAATATAAACGATAAACACTTACTGCGTTTACTTTGATTATCATAAAAGGTTGGTTTTATTTTATCTTTTGATGCAAACGAGAATATTTTAACGTGATGTAAACAAATTATGATAATAAATTACGTGACTTGTATCGAAAAAGTCGACGCGATGTCATTCGTGTTGTTGTCTGATAATTTGTTTGTATTAAGGCAGCTTTGTTGATATTATGAATTCAAAGAATCAACTTTTAATATCTAGCTAAATGCATTTTGTACCTGCAAATCTATGGTTATAGTTATAGTTTACACGATCCTGTACGTTTTCAGATAAAAGAGTCGTAACAGAGTTATGAATGCCCTGAAATACACAGCAACAGAGAACCGATAACCTCACACTCGTTCATTCCTTCTGTAGTCACTGGTGTGTTCACTTCAACATGCAGCAAGTGGACGTTATGCAGTATTGTGGGTATTAATGTAGCTAAATGTATGCAATCTGTTGCATTTCTATGTTGTAATAAATTACTGGCTCAAATTGAATGGATTTAAAACATGTAAATATCCTCTAACCGATACATGTGTAACAGTGTTAGGCTTAAACAGATTGTTAAAATCTGCTAAGTTTTTCTGTGTATAATTGGGATATTCAGTTAGTACACTACCGGAGACAATGTTACTACAGGTGGATTGATAAACTTCTATATATTAAAAAAAAACAGGAATTTTAATTTTGGTAACCATGGAGAAAGAGAACAACGGAACTAGTAACATGGAGCCAAATGTTCATTATAATAAAAGTGGGGATCAAGAAGCGGTAAGGATGGATTCTATTTCATCAAATTCACCCGTACATAGCCCAGAACAGAAGGGTTGTCTAGATCTACCGATATTATTTGAACGAGCGGGTAGCTGGTGGCCAAATCCGAAATTCGATTCTGAAATCTTGGAAAATCAACAATGGATAAATTATTTTCCACAGACCCGAAGAAGATTTCAGTATGCATTGTTTTACATATTTGCAGCATGCATTGCTTGGGCTGTTTATTTCGGTGCAACCCAGCCGTTCTCTCATCATTGGCCGTATTTTTTGGTTGGAACATTAGTTCTTCTGCTACTTATTGGCTTGATTACGGGATTCACATATACAAAGTATTATGAGAAAATGTATCTTGTCACGTCCGTGTTTCTGTCAGTGCTAATATGCTTAGGAACATTGTTGACAATGATTTATATGGAATCAGACTTGTCGATGATCGGGGCTTTCACAGCTACGGTAGAAGTTTTACTGATGATGTACAGCGTGATTCCAATGCCATTGTTTGTTACTGTGACCATTGGTGGTATTTATTCCATTCTGTTTGAAGTTCTAACTGCCCTGCAAAATCATTTTATGCAAGCACCAGTTTTCATCGCAGGGAAAGTCCTCCTCCATTTATGCATACACTTGATGGGTATACATATATACACAATGAGACAGGTTCGACAAAGAAGCACATTCTGGAAGATTGGCCAGGCAGTTATAGCTCGCAAAGATCTCCGTCTTGAAAAAGAAATAAAAGAAACAATGATTCATTCCCTTATGCCCCCATCAGTCGCGGCTGAAGTGATGAAAAACCGAGCAGACAAGGATGAAGAAGGTAATGATCTTCAGACCAAAAAACGTGGATCTAAGACAAAGGCTTTGAAGAAGGGAGAAATTATATTCCGTTCCTTCAATATGAACAAAATGGATAGTGTTAGCATATTATTTGCTGATATTGTAGGTTTTACCAAGATGAGTTCTAACAAGACAGCTGAGGTACTTGTAGGTCAACTGAATGACTTGTTTGGAAGATTTGATGTCCTCTGCACAAAATCAGGATGTGAAAAGATCAGTACACTAGGAGACTGTTATTACTGCGTGTCTGGATGTCCAGAACCTAGACCTGACCATGCCAAGTGTTGTGTGGAAATGGGACTTGGTATGATTGAGGCTATCAAGAAGTTTGATGAGGACAATAATGAACAAGTAAACATGAGAGTTGGTGTACACACAGGCACAGTACTCTGTGGTATTGTTGGTACTAGAAGGTTCAAGTTTGATGTATGGTCCAACGATGTATTTTTGGCCAACACTATGGAATCTAGCGGAGAGCCTGGTCAAGTACACATATCTGAGGCATCCTACAATTTCCTGAAAGATGAATACGAAGTTGAAGAGGGGGAAGATATTGAAGGTAAGCTCAATTTGCATCAAATAAGACCAATCTATTTCAATTTTGTATGCTTATAATATATGTTGGCTATACAGACTTTTACAGTTCTTTTTTGCAAAGAAATACTAATGATAAGGAATGAGTTTGACACCTATGTGTAATATCAGAAAGACTTCATGTTCTTGTGCTGCAGCTGCAATTTGCTGTAAACACTAGGTACACAATGAAGAAATGCGGTAAGTTACAAATATGAATGCTTTCTACAGATGTATTCATTGTGCAGAGTTGTTGCAGTGATGTACAGCCAAACTGTTTACATACAGTCTGTTACACTATAGATAATGCTAGGCAGCTATTTCTGTCAAAATCAGTTACCAAGAATTCCTTTACTTATTACCTGTGACA